>JADLZK010009866.1:0-296992 GCA_015847255.1 Hyparrhenia diplandra
ATTATGCTATAACGAGTGTCCAACGATGTGAAACGCGTCCCACTTCGGTGAGGACCTCCTCGGGGCGACTGTGGAACGAGGCTACTGGCGAGGACCCGGTCGAGATGGAGAAAGCGGCGGCATACGAGCGTAGAAGTCGAGTCGATGTCCTCCTTGAGTTGAGCAGGCTCCATCTTACGGATCTAGAGGTTGGGGTTTATGCGTGGCCGTTGTACTGCACGAAACCTCCAAGCGGCGTGACGGAGGGGTTTAGATGCGGTGACACAGGGGTGAGATATGCATGGTGGCATCGCGAACTAGGGCGCCCGCGGGTGGCAGCGTCGAGCTAGAGGCGCCCAGCGGGTGGCCGTCTCTGTAGGGGAGTCCTAGCGTGAGTCGCAGTGTCGGCGAGAAGAAGAGTGCAGCCGTTGCTGCGTCGTTCTACGGGTGGCGATGTCGATGGCAGCGAGTCGGCCGTATGCGGCGATGTCTTAGGCAAGAGAGGCGGCACGCAGCAGCGCCGAAGGCGGCCCCCATGCAGCGGCGGTGGCAGCCCAGGCTGTCCTCAGCCTTGATGCGTCGTGATGCGTCAGCGTAAACGGTAGGAAGCTTTATGCGGGGTGGTATGGCCCGAACTCCATGCGGCGTAGATGCGTCGTCTTTCGTCAGCGTCGTGATCTTAACGCGATTGTCGTCGAGAGCTCCTTTAAGCGCCTTGGTGAATTCTTTTATCTCGGAAGCCATCGGTGGTAGAATCGTCACGGTCTCACGGATACCCATTTGTGGCATCACCGAACCGGTTCGATTAGGCGGTTAGCGACCGCGTCCTGCTGTCCGGTGAAAGCGGAGAAGGTAGTAAAGGCTTGGCGGTGTGTCGGCGGCGGCGGCGATGTGGCGTGGCGTGGCGTAGCGGCGGGTAGCGGCCGGAGAGAAAGAGAGATAAGGACTATTTTATTGCTTGCTTATCCTCAAAGAGATTACATACCCTTGCTTATATAGTCCCGGCTAGTAGGACTTATAATCTAAGCAATCTCCTATAAGGTTTCCTTATATGATTGGAATACCTTTTACAAGCAATATTTATTTATTTCCTAATAAGGGCCTTCCTTATAGGTGGAACATTTCCTTTTACACACCAAAAGTCTAAAAGATAATCCTAACTTGATGGCTAAGTAGAGTTGGAAGCGGGGAGGGGAAGGCGGCGCGCGCCCCGCCCGTCTTGCGCTGGCCAACCTCCTCATTAGGCGGTCGCGACGATTGAACCCCTCTTAGCCCGTCTAGGTCAACCCAATTCGTTCATGACATACCCGGATAGTTTCTATCTTTTATCTCTCCGGGTGAAAGCCCTACACGATGCTCTTTGGTAGGCTTATGATGGCGTCTCTCGGATGTCATTTTCTGGGAGAGCGTGGCTTTTGGAAAATCCCTTCTTTTTTTTCGGCTTAAAATTAGCCGGCGTCATGGTATTTGCACATATAATCAAGTGCTTACATTCGCGTTGCAGGATCTCGAGCTTCTTGTTGGAGATGTATTTTTCTGTCAAATTTATTTATTTGTCTTTAAACAGCGGCTACCTATTTTGTAATGTTGGGTTTGATTCTACCATTTGGTAGATTAAGCGGGTATAATTATATCCATTATCTAAAAAAAAGATAGTTTCTATCTTTTATCTAGAAAAACATTGAATTGAATTGGACTAATTTAAAACTGTCTTTATAATGAAAAATTCTTCTTCAACTATAGTGACTTTTAACTACGCATGGTGGTGGATAAGGATGGACTAAAAAGATCGCGGTTCGATAGCCTCGCCCAACTAGTGGCTCGGCTTAGCTCAAGTTTATATTTTCTGCCGAGCTGAGCAAACACTTTATCGTGCGATTAACGAGCCCACTCGTGAGTCTAATGAGCCAAAATTATTATCCTTAATGTTTTACTACACTACTACAAAAAGGGAACTAAGAAGCGCCTTGTTTTACTACACTACTACAAAAAGGGAACTAAAGAAGGCGCTGGTTTTTTACATTAGGGCTGCTCATAATTTGAGCCGCCCCTAATGTATGCGAAATCTAGGTAGCAGCAAACCGCCCCCTACTTTATTAGCTTACATTAGGGGCGGCTTCGTAACAAACACGCCCCTGTCGTTAAGTACATTAGGGGCGGCTCATATTCAGCCACCCCTAATGTTACCCCGACACACTAGGGGTGTTATCTTCAACCACCCTAATGTCTCCCTCAAATGAAGTGCGGTTATATTTGATCACCTAATGTAACCTCCTGTCCCGAGTGTTATATATAGAGCTACCCCTAATGTGTTTTGGTCAAACTTGGTCAAGCAAGCACTAAATGACCTCAAATCGAAAAACTTTGAATACAAAAAGTTGTATATATAGAGTGTAGATCTTGAGGAGCTACATAAAGTTGGTGTTCGTTACTTTTGAAAAAAAAGAGGAGATCTAGGCTCTAAAAAGGCGTCTTTAATTTGAGTTGGAAAAAGTCAAACTTGGTCAAACGAGGTGAAACGAAGCACTAAAATGACCTTAAATCGAAAAAACTTTGAATACAAACGTGTTAGAGCTCATCGAGATCAACATTAGTTATATGCGTCATTTGGGCTTTTAAGAAAGTGTTAGTAAACACTAGAAGAAGTCAGCGTGGTAATTAAAATAATCAGAGAAAATTACCAAACAATTCTAGAAAATTTTAAACTTGGCGGTGCCTTTGCACATGCCATGTAGATGCCTCGAGAAAAGTTTGAGGCCGATAGCACCTTTACCAAAGCACCACGGGCCACACAACCATGAGAAACCTAAGTGCCAAGGATAGAGTTAGGTGAAAGGTTCCGTATACCACTATGAAGCACGTCAAGCTCATTTATGTCCAAACTTCCTCAAATTTTTTTTTTTGTGGTCATTTACATCCAAAAATATGGCCCCACGCAAAATTCTAGGTTTTTTAGTCATTTTGAAATTACCATATTTTTCTATGTGCCATTTGCGACCAAATATGGTAAATTACACTTTGAAAAACACAATATTACCGTATTTCAATACAAGAGATGCTATGCCTCTAACAACCAATCTCCGATAGAGCTTTTTTGATGTCGGGGAATTGATTACATGGGACCATTCCCAAAATCCGAAACTATGAACATATCTTAGTAGCGATGGATTATGTTTCAAAATGGGTTGAAGCCTTGCCATGCAAAACAGTGGATGGCAAGAGTTCAATAAAAGATGTTTTGAAGAAACTATATTTCCAAGGTTTGGAGTACCTCGAATGGTAATTAGTGGCCGGAGGAAGCCACTTCATTGCCGTAGTAAAATTTTGACAATATTTGTTGAAACATGGAGTTCGTCACAATATTTGCCACGCTTACCACCCTCAAACGAGTGGGCAGCAGAGACTTCGAATAAACAAATCAAGAACATCTTACGTAAAAACGATTTGAAGAAATGGGAATCAAATGGAAGGATAGACTTCGGAAGCACTATGGGCATCTGGGACAGTACCTACAAGACACCAATTGGAATGACACCTTATCAACTTGTCTATGGCAAAACCTATCATTTGCCTCAGAGCTAGAATTTAAAGCTCATTGGGCAATCAAGAGATGGAATATGGATCTTGATCTTTGCAGAATTGAAGGAAGATGCAATTATCAGAATTAGAGGAATGGAGAGAGAAAGCTGATCATAATGCTAAGATCTACAAAAGAAAGAACAAAGAAATGGCATGACAAGAAGATTAAGATAAAGACTTTCACTCGAGAGTGTATTACTTTTTTAATTCCGGGTAAGATTATTAGGGCATGGAAAACTTCGGAGTAAGTGGGAAGGACCTTTCAAGGTAGTAAATTCATCATCACATGGAGCGATCACTCTCCAAGACTCGAAGGTAAGTTATTCAAGGTAAATGGCCAACGTCTTAAAATTTTTTCTATGAGGCGATAAGCCCCATGAATTAAATGAAATAGATGAAATAGATTTTTATGCTTATTCCATAGCCATGTGATTTAATTTACGTGGGATTTATTTTTATGGGCCAAAATTATAAGCATTACAACTAGAATAGAGATATTAGACCGTGGGAAAAAGGGCAACACGTAGTGCCACTGTGCACCGGCGTAGGCCGAATGGGGGGGTGGCCGCCCCGTAGTCTCCCTCAATTCCATTTTGTTCCGTGAATATTCTAGAACTTGCCTATTGTAATGACGAACATTATGGAGTCATTTGCGTAGGAAAGTATTGCGAACCTTTCCATCCTATTCTAGACACCTCTCGCCTATATAAACGAGCCCCATCGATCATTTAATCTTATCTTATTCATCCTCCATTTTCTGGCCTGGCGACCAAGACCACCTATTTTTCGCCATGAAGAACACCGAGACCGTATGGTGGTCTATGACCCGACCATGGCGGCCGGTTGCTTCATCCACTCCATCACATCCACGGCTATCGTTCCATATGTGCCTAAGCCGTTGGCCATTGTCAACCCACCATCATCAGATCCTAAGCCTACACGTAGTGGCTCTATACAAGAAGCTTACTTTATTGCACGTCGTTGGCGGCTATGAAGAAGAAGGTTCCAATTCCGAAGGCACCAAGCTCAACGCTCCGTGGGCTAATGAAAAAGCTTACTAACGTCGATTGGGACAAGTAATGCGGGAACATTAGAAAGAGTAGCTGCGATGCGTCTTGTTCTTGATGGAGTACGTGCTACTCCAGATCAAGTTCGATTTCATTCGGCCTAGAGAGAATTTGAACCGATGCCAAAGCCGGGGAGGATGACGATGGCGTAGCTTCGCGGCCGAGCACTTCCACATGAAAAATTTTCGACCACCGAAAGCACGCGATAATTGAGCTATACCTCTAGGCGTGTAGGACGCTTTAGAGAAGGCTAATGCGGCGTTAGTTACGAAGGTGGGAGTTCTTGAGCGCGTCCTCGAATAAGCTTACTAAGGATATGTAAGATGCTCGAGATTATAAGAGCACTCATCGCGGTCGAGCCGAAGTTTATCGAGTGATTTATTTCGAAGTTAAATTAGCGTTTCAAGTCATTTTATTTATCATCGAGTCAAGTTTTATGAGTCAATAATTAGTTTGGTTGGAATGAATAAAGAGTGCTCTTGTTCTTAATAATTGTTGATCCATTATATCTCGATTTTTTATTTTCTATATTTTTGTATATGTTTTCTTTTTCTCCACCATGTTTTTTGGATAAAGTATAATAAAGGATAGTGTGGGGGGCAAGACGAACATCAAGAACAACTTGGCGAACCCAAAAAGTGAAGCAAAACAATGTACATAGAAGCGAAGATCCAACATGACAAAGTTCAGGGCCAAGGAGTGAGCTCATGGCGGCCGCAGTGATCCACGCCGGTCGCCATGCCATGTCCTCCTCGTCCTCAAATTTCTTTGACTCTCGGTTTGATCTCCGAACTTTGCTTTGATTTATATTTTGGCTTCTCGTTTTTGTCGGGTTTTGAACCTTTTTCGATATGCTAAATAATAAAGAGAATAAAATAAAATTGATATGCTTTGTTCAAAGTTAGATTCACATAATACTTTTTCATGGTTGGATTAATTGTTCTTTGAGAAAATAAAAGATCCCAAGTTGCTTAAAGTTGTTGTGAAATTTGAGATAGCTTGATTGATGAGAACTTAATTCTTGATATCTTTTCTCTGGAGAATTTATTTCAAAATATTAAAATTGATAGCTTTATTTCATCTTCTTGGTAATTATTATATCCTACTAAAGCCATGCTTGCTATGAGTATTGAAAAACCAGCAATAAGCTATTTGTTTTTGTGTTGAGCTTTGTCAAATTCTGTGACCCAAGTTGAGAGACTTGTCATGCTCTAAAGATCAAGATCACGTACACTCATTGTTTTTATTAAATTATTGATATGCTTCAGTTTTTATCTCTAAATTCAATAAATTATTTTTACAAAGAATGCATGGGCTATGCAAAAAAATAGTATGTAAAAAAGAGAAAAGAAGAAGAAAAGAAAAGAAAATAATAATAATAAATAAAAGATGAAAATGGACAAGTGTCCGAGGTGAGTAGAACCCACATCTTTAAAGAGAGGAAATAAAGACAAAAGTCTGGCTGGCGTAGCCCACCTCTCAAAAGAAAAAAAATAAAGATAGCCCATGATCTTGTTTGCAAAAATATTTATTTTAAAAGAGAGAAATAAGAGCATAGTAGAATTAGCACACACATGCACATCTTGATCTAAGAGGATGTCTCTCCTTGGATCCATGTTTGACGTTACAAATACATGCAAGGTAAGTATGCTACATCCTTGACAAACACGAAACTCCGTGATACAACTTTATTAGAAGTAGATATATTAATTACATGTGCTTTGTGAGGATCCAAAAAATACTACATATATATATATTTATTGAGTGATTTGAGAGTACCACAGAAGAAAAGAAGAAAGCTATGTTTCTTTTTCAAAAAATTATTGCAAAACTCCAAGTGATTTGATTGAAGGAATAAGGTACTCTATTTTCAACTATCTTGTTTCTCAACTACTTAAAGTTCTTGGTAAGATTAGTAAAATATAAATATGACCATGAGATTGTTTTATGTTTGATATCTTGTTTTACAACTTTGTTACAATCATCCTTTTCGAGAGGCAGTAAAAGCCTAAGTGTGGGGGAGCTTGTTGACACCTCTTAAGCTCTATTTTTATGTGTCAACTAAACATATAATAAGGTTATAAAATGATATAAAACATAGAATATGTATTTTACTAACACAGTTCCACAAGTTTTGGTGATTTATATCTTTTCAGGGACTTGTTGGGTAAATCTTGGAAAAACTTCGAGAAAACCCCCAAATAATAAGAAGATTTACCCTTTGGTGAATTTGATCCAAAAGCGAACTAAAACATTCTAGAAGACACTAAGACACCGGGGAACAACCGGGACTAAGGGCCCTTTGTGGGCTTTGGCGGTCGCTAGTGAAGAATAGGCGTCGCCAGGTGGGGCCAAGGTGTCGACCTCATCTTCTTAGGTCGGTTTCAAACCGACTTTGAGGTTGTATCTACACCGTTATTGAAGGTCGTGGTTTGATCCAAGGGTCGGCATTCATCTACGACTATATAAGGATGATCCTACCTCCGGCCTTAGGTATGAAAAATCATTATTCATCATACTCGACTCGATCATAGCTAGAGCCATACCTCTCTAATTAGAAGAGCTTAGATCAAGTTGAGAGAGAGATTAGTAGAAAGTTGAGGGATAGATCAAAAAGAACTTAATTAGAGTTCTAGATCCTCGTTCTTGAGAGATAAAGAGTAGAGTAGAGGAGAAGAAGGGAAGTACAGGATCGTAGGTGACTCCTCTAACGCTTGTACCTCTGGGATCAAAGGCTTCATTGCACTTGATCTTAAGACTTCTTTGGCGGATCAACCTTATATTTGAGTAAGATCACTTGACTATATTTCTTTTCGGTTTTACGACTCATTAGAGTACTTTGATTCTTGTCGCTCTTGAATTGAAGTTGTTATTCTTAGTGCAAACGTGGTGTTTGGGCTAGATAACTCGTAAATACACCCTACCTTCGGTGTGGTAGTTCGTGGTAGTGACAAGCATACCATTGATTCCTTTGTATTCCATCTCCGTTGGATAGGACTTAGTAGGAACGATTCTTTGGGAGAATAGTAAGTTTTGACCTTACTTTCTCTTGAGTGCATCCCCATTAAGAAATATCTTCAAGCCTTACAAGGAAATAAACTAGACAACCATAGAAATCTTCTCACATTTTATCTGAACTCCAGTTCCTTCCTATTATCTCAGGGATTTAGTTTTTGTCTCATTACCCTCACACCATTCTCCCTGTGGATTCGATATTTAAAACCCTCTCCGGGTGAAAGGTCCTAATGGCTAATGGGGGGGGGTGAATAGCCTATTAAAATTTTTGCAACAACACTAAGCACCTGATTAGTACAAAAGATGGCGAAAGCTAAGTAAGCGATGCTACACGCTAGCTATGCAACCCCAATTCAATTCTAATATCTCTAATCCACACAAAGGCTATGTCTCTAGTTTTACTCCTAGGTGAACAAGCAAGTCTAACTAAAATACCACTAGGAGCTACACAAGACTAAGCAACCTACACAAGCTACTCAAGCTAACCAACTAAGCAACCTAGCAACACTACACAAGATATCAAAGTAAATACACGAGGAGGAGGTGTTTGATATACCGAGCGTCGATGTGTAGAGGTGAAGCCAATCACCGTGATCAATATGAAATCTCCAACGAGCAAGAATAAGATTGACACGATGATTTTTACCCGAGGTTCGCCGTGCTTTGCCGGGCACGCTAGTCCTCGTTGTGGCGACACACTCACTTGACGGTTGCTAAGCTTAATGGCGATGCCAAATCCCCGGTGGGAGCTCAAGCAAACGATCACAAGAGAGGGTCCAACAAGCCACGAGCAATCCACTAGTGATGCCTTCGGCGTACCTCCCGGGGTAAGGCTCAACCCCTCACAAATCCACGGTGTGGCCTCGAACAAGCTCCAATCGAGCTCAACACCGCCTCTTGCTCCAAGCCGCTTGGGAACCGGGCAAATTCCTAAGATAACAAGAATCTCGCGGCTTCTCCAAGGATGAAGTGCCTCTAGATGCAATCACCAATGCAATGCACTTCTAGCACTCTCAATCTCACCAAGAATTCGAAGTTATGGATGGAGAGATGAGTGGAGAGGAGTCTCAAATGCTCACAAGCAAGTTAGAGTGTTCAAATGTGCAAGAGAGGGCTAGAACTGGCCATCCAAGTATATATAGCCCACCTCATGAAATGGAGCCGTTGAGCTTCAAAATGGGCATTCGCAGCGGTCGGGACGTGACCGACCGGAACCACCAAATGGGTTGGGTCAAGCGTCGGCCACACCATTTTGTGCGTCCGGCCGATAGGACAAGCTCCTTGGGCCCACGGCTGACAACATCTTCGTGGATCCGGTCCATGCGTCCGGTCAGCACCGAAGTATCCGGTCGCGGCGGCTCGGTCGAAACCCGTCTGCGAGCTCTCGCGAGACGCACTCCACCGGAAAGCGTCCGGCCGGCGGCGAAAGCTTCGGCCGGTGCGTCGGTCGCACTCTCCGGCGTGTTCTTCATCTTGTTGTCGCCCTTTGCTTTCAACCTTGCTTCGCCTCTTGCCATGGGTTGCCAACACGTCAAAGATGATCACGTTATCACTTGTGTTAGCACGTCGATAAGTTAGGCAAGATCGAAGTTAGTGCTCTCATTGTCCTAAATGCAATATGGAAGTCAATTGGACCTAGAAGCACTTCACCAAAGGATTGTCGCGGCATCCCCTCTTGATAGTCTGGCTATCTATCCTATAATGTGATCACACGCCTATCGTGTCTTGATCACCGAAAAGGAAAAACCCTATCAAGAATACCTTTGCCTTGATCTCAGGGTTCCTCTCAAGCCGATCACTGAGCTTGACGATCCATCATGTCCACCACCATCGTCCATGTTCATGATCATCATGCTCCTTGTCATCCAACTAATCCTATCTCATAAGTCACACTTAGAGCAAAGGATTTGTCCTACAAGTGTGTCATCAATTTCCAAAACCAAACATGAGATTTCAATCTCCCCTTTTTGTAATTGATGACAACCAAATTCACAAAGATATGAAATAAAATTCAATTAAACTTGAATTGCTTGTCCATAGCATTTTGATCATGAATCATAGTTTGGACAAACATTTCAAGGTTCGGTTTGCAGTAGTAGTAGCTCCCCTACATATGTGCTTCCATGTGTTTGGATCAATTTGGCACATATGTATGGATAAAAATCTTGGGGAGAGATACTAATACCAAAAAAGATGCTAAGGTTCTAGAATTTGGACCTTTAAAGCGTGAAACCAACCGGAGTCATTAGCATCATGTAACTAGACATTCATCAAAAACTCAACATACCCCATGAGATCAACATTATAGGCATAAATGTGAGCAATGTCTAGATACATCCTATGCATGCTAGTTGGTCAATACATCATTCAATTTTTCAAAAACTAGCATACACCAAGCAATCATGTATATTGAATTTAGATTGCACAATGCAACATTTCATCATGATCATGCACATACAAATGCACAAATAGTCTATGAGCTTGCTCCCCTATTTGTGATATCCTTTTGCCAACATCTTTATGACTTATTTCTCCCCTTTGTCAACAATCACCAAAAAAGGTGTAAATGAGAGAAATCAAGTCAATCAAAGGGATCAAATGTGGTCTCATCTAGATCACTTGCCTTTCCATGTATTCAAGTTTGAACCAAGGACAAGCTTTTTTTCACACCTCATATGCATAAGGGTTATCTTGCACCATGTTAGAATACACATTATTAGCTCATTTTCTAGAGTTGACACTAGGATTGCAAGCCCACAAACATGTCATATGCCACCACTAGTTCATAAACCCATTCAAAGCAATAGTGGTGCCACACATACATTGAAATCATTTGATTTTCCGTGAATGAGCCTAATAAGCATGCATGATGTCTAGATGCACTAACAAGTCCTTAGCAACATATGAATGCCATGACAACCAACTTTTACCTTGAGTTTGTCAAAGGAGAGGCATGCCATATAGGTGGGGTGCATCAACCCAAGTTGAAGAAGTCAATAATGTTCAATTCTCCCTTTAGCATGCAAAATCTTTTCTCATCAAGTGGCTTGGTGAATATGTCGGCTAGTTGATCTTCGGTGCCAATGCCCATGATATAAATGTCACCCTTTTTCTTGATGATCTCTTATGAAGTGGTGCCTTATATCAATGTGCTTTGTTCTTGGATGTTGAACCGGATTTTGAGTCATCTTTCTAGCACTTTCATTGTCACAATACAATGGAACTTTGTCAAATTTGAATCCAAAATCCTTCAATGTTGACCTCATCCAAAGCAATTGAGTGCAACAACTTCCCCCGCACTTATGTATTGCCTTCGGGTAGAGAGAGAGCAACACTATTTTGCTTCTTTGAAGACCATGATACTAGTGACCTTCCAAAGAATTGACATGTGCCACTTGTGCTCATTCTATTTATCTTGCATCCTCCATAATCGGAATCCGAATATCCAATCAAATCAAACTTGGATCCCTTTGGATACCATAGTCCAACATCTTGTGTGCCCTTCAAGTACCTCACAATTCTCTTTGTTGCCTTGAGGTGACTCTCTCTAGGATTGATTGATATCTAGCACACATGCCCACACTAAATGCAATGTCTGGTCTTGATGCGGTTGCATAGAGCAAACTACCAATCATGGACCGATATTTCTTTTGTTCAACCATATTACCACTAGGGTCGGGATCTAAGCTTCCATTGGTTGCCATTGGTGTGGACATTGACTTGGCATCTTAAAGATCAAACTTCTTGATCATATCCTTCATGTAATTGCCTTGACTAATGAATGTGCCATTCTTCAATTGCTTGATTTGAAGTCCAAGAAAGAATGTGAGTTCTCCAAGCATTGACATTTCAAACTCATTGGCCATCATCTTTGCAAACTCTTCACAAAACTCTTGGTTGGTTGACCCAAAGATAATGTCATCAACATATATTTGCAACACAAACAAGTCATTCCCAATCTTCTTGGTGAAGGGAGTGGTGTCCACCTTGCCCATCTTGAACCCTTTAGAGAGGAGAAAATCTCTCAATCTCTCATACCATGCTCTAGGTGCTTGTTTCAATCCATACAAAGCTTTCTTCAACTTGTACATATGGTTGGGATACTTCTCATCTTCAAAACCTGATGGTTGTTCAACATACACCAACTCATTGATGAAGCCATTCAAGAATACACTTTTCACATCCATTTGATAGAGCTTGATGTCATGTGCACATGCATAGGCAAGCAAGATTCTAATTGCTTCAAGTCTAGCAACCGGTGCATAGGTCTCTCCAAAATCAAGACCCTCTACTTGTGTGTACCCTTGAGCTACTAGCCTTGCCTTGTTTCTAACCACAATTCCATCTTGATCTTGCTTGTTCTTGAAGACCCACTTGGTTCCAATCACATTGTAGTCCTTTGGCCTTTTCATCAATTCCCAAACATCGTTCCTCTTAAAGTTGTTGAGCTCTTCATGCATAGCATTAATCCAATCTTCCTTCTTTAGTGTCTTCTCAATATTCTCCGGCTCTACTTGAGACACAAAGGCATGGTGAGCACAAAAAGATGCTAATCTTCCTCTAGTGATCACTCCATTATTGATGTCACCGACAATTTGATCAATTGGATGATCTCTTGCAATGTTGGATGGTTGCATCACTTGCACTTGATGACTAGGATGAGTAGTTGGACTAGCTTGTTGCTCTTGATCTTCATCTTGAGTACCACTAGTGCTTGCTTCATTTGCATCAATCTCAATGGTAGTGGTAGTCAATGGAGTGTCATCATCATCTTCAACTTGCCTTGGCCGAATGTCACCAACATCCATGTTCCTCATTGCATTCTCCAAGTTGGAACCACTCACATCATCATGATTTTCAACTTCACTTTGAGAGCCTTGGGTTTCATCAAATTCCACATCATGAACTTCTTCAAGTTTGCCACTCCCCAAGTTCCAAACTCTATATGCTTTGCTTTTGGTTGAATATCCAACTAAGAACCCTTCATCACACTTCTTGTCAAATTTGCCCAATCTTGTGCCTTTATTGAGAATGTAACATTTGCATCCAAAGACTCTAAAGTATCCAATATTGAGCTTCCTTCCATTTAGCCACTCATAAGGTGTCTTCCCAAGCATACCATGGCAATAGAGTCGGTTGCTACAATAGCAAGCCGTGTTGATTGCTTCGGCCCAAAAGGAATGACTAACATTGTACTCACTAAGCATTGATCTTACCATTTCAATCAAGGTTCTATTCTTCCTCTGAACTACACCATTGGATTGAGGAGTGTAGGTTGGTGAGAATTGATGTCCAATTCCAAGCTCATCACACAACTCTTCAATTCTTGTATTCTTGAACTCACTCCCATTATCACTTCTAATATTCTTGATGGATGTCTCAAATTCATTTTGAACCCTCTTGACAAATGTCTTGAAAAGCTCAAATACATCATTCTTGTCATGCAAAAAGTGCACCCATGTGTATCTAGTGTAGTCATCCACAATGACAAAACCATACTTGTTGCCACCAATGCTAGAGTATGATGTTGGTCCAAACAAGTCCATGTGCAACAACTCAAATGCCTTGCTAGTGCTCATTGTGCTCTTGGTTGGATGTGCATTGCCATGTTGCTTGCCGGCTTGACATGCTCCATAAGGTTTGTCCTTCTCAAACTTCACATCATTCAAGCCTCTAACCAAGTCATGCTTCATCAACTTGTTCAATTGCTTCATCCCAACATGACCAAGCCTTCTATGCCACAACCACCCTTTGCTAGCCTTTGAGAGTAGACATATTGTCAACTTGGCTTCTTTTGACTTGAAATCCACTAGATAGAGATCACCATATCTAAATCCTTTGAAGATCATGTTTGCACCATCACCACTAACCACTTCAACTTCTTGGCTTGTGAATATGCATTTGTAGCCAAGATCACAAAGTTGAGAGACCGACAATAGATTGTAGTCAAGATGATCAACTAGCAACACCTTTGACAAGCTCTTCTCTTGAGTAATTGCAATCTTGCCTAGCCCCAACACATTGCCTTTCTTGTCATTGCCAAAAGTGATTGACTCATACTCATCAATGCCCTTGATGCTAATTGACTTGAACATATGAGAATCCCCGGTCATGTGTTGAGTACACCCACTATCTATTATCCAATGCTCTCCTCCAGCACGGTAATTGACCTACAAAAAGAGATCAATTCTTCTTAGGTATCCAAACTTTCTTGGGTCCTTCAAGGTTAGTCACCAAGGCCTTTGGTACCCAAATGGCTTTCTTCTTTGAGCCCATCCATGATGTACCAATGTACCTAGCACGAACACCATTGTCCTTCTTCACAAGCATATATGAATGATCAAGCTTAATGGAAGAGACATTGGTTTTCTTGTTCATGCACTTTTGCTCCAAGTGACCAACTTGCTTGCAAGCTTTGCAATAGCTATCATTGTTCTTCACAAAACGAGTCTTGTGAGTTACAAGGGCGGTCTTGCCTTTATTGGGGATATAGCCTAAGCCCTCCTTGTATAAGGATGTCCTTTGGCTACCCAAGCACATAAGCAAGCGGTCCTCACCACCATAAGCCTTAGCCAAGGTGTGATTGAGCTCCTTTACTTCCCTCTTTAAACAAGCATTCTCATGAATAAGCATAGGGTTATCATTATCCTCACTAGAGATGGATGTGCTAGTGATAGGGCTAGTGGAGGCTACACATGTGGGAGATGATTCATCAACTAGAATATCACACATGATGCTAGCATTGCATGTATCAAGATTTTCCACAACTAAGCACAACTTGTGCTCTTCTAGTAGAGAGGAATGAGCTTTCTCTAACTTAGAATGAGATTTCTCAAGCTTCTTATGGTCTACCTCTAGACTCTCATAAGATGCCCGAAACTCATCAAGTTCTTGCTTAAGGCTCTTTGTTTCCTTACGCAAGCCCTTGCATTCCTTCCTACTTTGCTTGAACATGATAATGCAATCATCAAGCATGGATTGCAACTCCTCCCTAGTGTGAGTTGGCTCCTCATCATCACTATCACTATCACTATCATCATCATCATCTTTAGTGATAGATTGTACCTTAGTGGCCTTAGCCATGAAGCATGAAGAAGGAGTGTCGAAGAGGGAGATCTTGTCATGCATAGCAAGGTGAGCTTGTCCCTTCTTCTTGTTCTTCTTCTCCTCTTCTTCATCACTTGAAGAGGATGAGCCATCACTATCCCAAGTGGCCACATGTGACTCATTCTTCTTCTTGGGCTTGTTCTTCTCATTTTTGGCATAATTCTTCTTTCTTGCCTTTTTGATGCCCTTCTCATCATCCCTTTCATATGGGCACTCGGCAATCAAGTGACAATCATCATGGCAACGAAAACATGTCATGTTGCCTTCATTCTTGCCATCCTTAGTCTTCTTCTTGGATGATTGCTTCTTCTTATTCTTGGAGATGTAATTCTTCTTCATAAACTTTCCCAATCTCCTCACAAAGAGAGCCATTTGCTCATCCACTTCACTCCCACTTACCTCCCGCGAGGTAAGGCTCAACCCCTCACAAATCCACCGGTGTGGCCTCAAACAAGCTCAATCGAGCTCAACCGCCTCTTGCTCCAAGCCGCTAGGGAACCGGGCAAATTCCCAAGAAAATAAGAATCCTTGGCTTCTCCAAGGATGAAGTGTCTCTAGATGCAATCACCAATGCAATGCACTTCTATCACTCTCAATCTCACCAAGAATTTGAGTTATGGATGGAGAGATGAGTGGAGAGGAGTCTCAAATGCTCACAAGCAAGTTAGAGTATTCAAATGTGCAAGAGAGAGGGCTAGGAACTGGCCATCCAAGTATATATAGCCCACCTCATGAAATGGAGCCGTTGAGCTTCAAAATGGGCATTTCTGGCGCCGACCGGACGGCCTTGGACCGGAACCACCCGCCGGGTCCGGTCAAGCGTCGATCACACCATTTTGTGCGTCCGGTCCGGATAGGACAAGCTCCTCGGGCCCACGGTGACAACATCTTACGTGGATTCGGTCCATGCGTCCGGTCGGGGACCGGAAGCATCCGTCGGGATTCCGGTCGCGGCGTCGGTCGAAACCCGTCTGCGAGCTCTCGCGCGAGACGCACCCACCGGAAGCGTCGGTCAGCGGCGGCGTGCTTCCGGTCGGTGCGTCCGTCGCACTCTACCGGCGTGTTTTCATCTTGTTGTCGCCCTTTGCTTCAACCTTGCTTCGCCTCTTGCCATGGGTTGCCAACACGTCGAAGATGATCACGTTATCACTTGTGTTAGCACGTCGATAAGTTAGGCAAGATCGAAGTTAGTGCTCTTATTGTCCTAAATGCAATATGCAAGTCAATTGGACCTAGAAGCACTTCACCAAAGGATTGTCGCGGCATCCCCTCTTGATAGTCGGCTATCTATCTATAATGTGATCACACGCTCTATCGTGCCTTGATCCTTTGTCGATGTTTTATGACCGAGGGCTCGCCGCGGGGTGAACTGGCGGTTTGTTCGAGACCTCGGCGAACCTGGAGCCCGGCGGTTTGTTGCGCGACTAACATGGAGAGCGGGATTTTATCTTTGGTTCGGGCCTTCGATCAGGATCGAGTAAAGACCTTTACGCCCGGTCGGCGTGAGCCTGTTTTTCGATTGATGGGGTTAGCCGGGAATCGGCCGCGGAAGCTTTACGTGCTTGGTGGTGGCCAAGCTTGTGTTCTGTATGTTCCGTTGCCCTCTCCTCTACGAGGTGTTCCTTGGCCGCCTTTTATAGTCCAAGGGGCCAAGGAACTCGCTACGATCCTAGTCGGATACAGAGAGGGTTGTCCGTAGAGGAACCGAACACCCGAACTCTAAACAAGGTAATCTGACTAGTGTTCTATCCTAGTTACAACAGAAGTCACCGTAGCTATGCTTCCATTGCCTTCGGGAGTTGTTTGTGGTCGCCGATCTAGGATAGAACCCGCGAACAACTTCGGTAGAGTTCTTTGGTGATCCTGTATCCACAAGCCCCCGAGCATCTCAAGGTTGAGTCATGAGGGTTGTCTTGCTCTTCTCGGGCGAGGCCTTGATATGGTCTTCAAGATCATCTTACGGAGTGCAATTTTGAAAAAAGTGCACCCGTAGGGTGTAGCCCCCGAGCTTCTTGCTTTTTGGCACAAAGAGCTGGAAGGTCTTTGAGTTCTTCTCCTCCTTCTTCGAGTTCTTCCCGTCGTCGGAGCTCTTCTTTCTTGAAAGGAGATCCTTGTTCCGCTAGCCCCCGAGCATCTCAAGTTTGAGTCATGAGAGCTTTTTGCTCTTCTCGGGTGCGGTCTTGATGCGGTCCTTGTTGTCTTCATACGGTGTGCACTTTTAAAAAAAAGTGCACCCATAGGGTGTAGCCCCGAGCTTCTTGTTGTTTGGTACAAAGAGCTAGAAGGTCTTCGAGTTCTTCTTCGTCGTCGGAGCTCTTTTGTAAAAAATCTTGCCCCGGGTATCCCTGTAGCCCCGAGCGTCTAAGAGCTCTTCCGTAGATTGAGTTCTTAGGGGTTCTTCATTTTACCGGGATTTTGACCGTTTCTCTTTTTTTCGTGCGGTCACGGAGTCCGCGATGCTTGCGCTTTGCGCGCTACGTTTTTGAACGTCGGTGCATGGCGATCATTGCCATAAATTCCCTTCTAGCGTGATTTGAGGTGACCAGCTCCTTTTTCTTTGGTTGCCTCGTCTTCGTCGGACTTGGTCTATAGGGCGTCTTTGGTTCCGCCTATAAATATTGCCCCGTTTTGTTTCGGTGAGGATCGAGTGTCTTTCTTCTTCTCTTGCTTCTTCTTCCTACGAGCTGTCTCTCTTCTCATAGAAAAAAGCTTCATTTCGAGCCTCGGATCCATGGCGGTGCCTTTGAGTGAGTTGGATCAGCCCCGGGCGTCTTTTTAGCCTTTCGAGTTCTTACGTGAGTGAGGGATGTCTTGTGAAACGGAGTAGAAGGGGACTGCTCGGGCGGCGGCTCCACTCTTGGGCGTGGCTAGTGGTGGGAAAGGGATGCCTTGCGATTGGAACATGATCTTACGAGATCGAAGTTTCCTTCGCTCCGTCGTCCTATCCCACTTTGTTGGCCTCCGAAGATGAGTGGGGCGTACTACTTCGATTGCTCCTTAGCTTGAGGAGGGCTAAGGTGCTTTCTTGGTCGGCTAGTCGATCCTCACGATGTCCATCGGCTCAAGTTTCTTGGAGAGGATAGCACCCGCTCTTGTCTAGTTCAAGGGGTTATCTTTCTCCGATTCTTACCTTTGAGTCTTGAGGGATCCGCCGTGTTCGTACTCTTGCGGTACTTTGCTCCTTTCCAGGGTGTTGTGCCGGCGAGGGTTCTTTTTCCCTAGGCCAGCAGCTTTGGAACTCGTGGTCCGTTGGTTCCCGGGTATCCCGGGTTCTTGAATCGGTACTTCGTGGCGTGCCGATTCCTCCGTGGTCTTCTTAGCGCTCTTTGGTGCTTTGAGCTCCCGTGCAAAGGTCTTGACTTCTTAGTCGAGATATGGAGGGGTCTTCTTCTTGGTGGTTGCAGTCAGCTTGGTGGAGTTTGGAAACAGGTCCTGGTGCTCTATCTTCGTCGCTCTTGGGCCTTGAGACTCCTTTGCCTTCTTGGAAGTACTCTTGAGTTGTTGTGCTACTGGCCTTCTTTGTATCTTGTATGCGGGAGTTCTTGTTGGGCTCCCCGTGCATCCGAGTCTTCTTTGTATCTTGTAGGGAGTTGTTTCCCATGTAACTTGTAATCTTCAAGATGTTGAATAAAGATATATGTCCTCTTTATCCATTTTGTACTTGTACTTTTTGTATGACTCTGATCTGTCTTTGTGCAAACTTGTTGCAGTTTGTCATCTGGTTATTCTTGAGATGGTCATCCGGGTTGTTTTCCTCAGACGACTTGTTTGCGATTGCGCCTTTAGAATTCTTCCTTAGGCTTAGGCTCTTATATCCTTCTTGCAAGACTCCACTTTCGGTCTTTGATGATCCGGTTTTTTGCCTTTCGGTAGACTTCTTTTACCGTTTATAGTGTTGAAGTTACGCCCCGAGTTGTCGATCTTTGTTTTCACGACTTGTCAATTTGGTCTTCTAGTAGATCCATTGAAGGTAGCGTAGGATCTTGTCCTTGTGCGCCTTTGGGTTGTTTCTTCCTTGGCGTCGGCTTTTTGTTCATAGGTCTTGCCGTGATAGATTGGAGTCTTGCTTGATTACTTTAGAGTTCTTTTTCCTAAAGGAATCGGCTTGCCTATTTCTATAGACTTGGTGAAGGTAGTTTTGAAGCTCTTCTCCACGAAGTCCGGTCATGCTTTTTTCCTAGAGAGTCAACCCGCCTTTTCGTAGACTTGATTGGGGATATTTGTAGAGTCTTACTCTTGGTTTGTCGGGGTTGTTTTTCTTTGACAAATGACTTGTCTTCTTCCGAGACTTGTCATGATGAGTGGAGTCTTGCTCTCAAATTCAGATTTCTTTTTTTCGGAGTATCGGCTCGTCTTCTCGTAGATTAGCTAAAAATAGTTGTAGAGGCTTGCTCACGGTCTTCGGGGTTGAAGATTCAGCTCGCCCTTTTCGTAGACTTGGTGGAGGTGATCGAGTCTCAGCTCTTGGACTTCAGAGTTGTTCTTTCGAAGATTCGGCTCGTCCTTTTTGTAGACTTCTTTGGAGGTGATAGAGTCTTGCTCTTGGTCTTCGGGGTTGTTCTTCGAAGATTCAGCTCGTCCTTTTCGTAGACTTCTTTGGAGGTGATAGAGTCTTGCTCTTGGTCTTGAGGGGTTGTTCTTCTAAAGATTATTTCGTCCTTTACGTAGACTTGCTTTGGAGGTGATAGAGTCTTGCTCTTGGTCTTGATTGTTCATTCAAGATTCAGCTCGTCCTTTTGTAGACTTGCCGATGGTGGTTGGGGCGTCCCCCATTTTGCCAGGGTTGTTTTCCTCTATGACTTGCGTCTTCTTTCGAGACTTGTCACGATTGTTCGGAGGGTTTCTCCAGGCCGTTAGGTTTCTCCTTTTAGGCCCTCTAGCGTTTTGTTCTCTCTTGGACATGCTAGTGTATTTTGGTGGAGTCGTGCTCGAAAGAGTTGTTCTAACTTCGGGGGATTGCCTCATCTCGGGCTAGGGCTCTCCCATGCTTTGTCCGGTGGACTATCGCATGACGTCCCTTGAAGGGTTCTCGGTCCGGGCCCATTTAAGTGCATCATGGATCAAGGTCAAGATGGTTGGGTTCCTATTTCATAACACTACAATCCACCTTGCCACGGTTTGGGCTGCTTTCTGCTTTTACGAGAGACTTGTGTGAGACGATGGGTTTCTATTTCACAACACTACACCGTTCACGCCCGATTCGAAAGGCCGTCGCCGTCATTGGACATAGTGGCGCTTTTTACGGACCCTTGATGGCCTCTGCGACCTAAGCGGGCCGATCAACGTCCTCTTTTTTTTCAAGAGTCGAAGTTCACGATCTTCCGCTAGGATTTAAGGTGTGGGACGCTATTATTCGAAGCTAGGACTTGGCGTGGTTCCACCCTTGGAATTTGACCTCCATTACGGTGGTCGGGTTTGCCTTTCTTTTGGTCGACTTCTTCTTGTGAAGTGCCAATTCGGGCTGTCTTGTTCTTCTCCCTTAGGAGGCATGCGGCTTCACTGCGGGCAGCTTTGTTTTTTGTTGAAGTGCACGGTGGCCGCGTGTTTGGTGACCTCTTTGAATGGTCGAGTTCTTCTCGGGCTTGATCTTCTTCTTCTTGAAGTATCGGAGAGTTGTTTTTGCGTTCGCTTCTCTTCTCGCTGCCTTGAGTTTTCTCGATTATGGATAGAACCTTCCGAGCTGGTTTATGTGCCAAGAGTTTTCGATTTCTTCTCCTTGCATGGTCATCGGCTTGTAGGTTCCGGTCCCGATACTCCTTTGACGATATATGGTCCTTCCCATGGGCCGAAAGCAATTTGTGCTTGCCTTCCGTCTTTTGGTTTCTTTTGAGTACTTGATCTCACGGGTTGAGTTTTCTTAGGCGTGTGCTCTTGTCGTAATGCCTTCTTAGTCCTTGCGGATATCTTGCGTTACGGAGGATGGCACTTTGATCTGACTTCTTCTGCACAGTCGATTTCTTGTCTTCTTGTCTGTTCTCCTTCTCCTTCTTCAAATTGCTCGATTCTTGGAGAGCTCCAAATGAGGTCTGCTGGTAGAACGGCTTCTGATCCATAGGTCAGGAAGAAGGGTGAATAGCCTGCTGCTCTGCTGATTTGAGTTCTTAGGCCCCAGACGACTTTTGGGAGTTCTTCGATCCACTTGGCTCCGTAATCCTTGAGTTCTTCGTATAGTCTTGGCTTCAGTCCGGCAAGGATGAGTCCGTTTGCTCTTTCGACTTGTCCATTAGCCTGAGGGTGTGCTACGGAGGCATAATCTATCCGTATGCCACAATCTTGTGCCGATCTTTGAATTCCGCGCCACCGTGAGCGGTGATCCGAGGTCGATGATGATCTGTTGGGCATCCCCGAATGCGTGCATGATCTCTTGGATGAACTCGACCGCCTTGGTGGAGCGAAGGTGACCAATGGCTTGTATTCTATCCATTTGGTGAATTTGTCGATGGCGGCGTAGATATACTCATATCCTCCTTTTGCTCTCTTGAGTGGTCCGACTTGATCCGGTCCCGGACTAAAAAGGCCATGATGGTGGTATGCGAGATCAAGTTGTGTCTGGCACATGCGCTTGTCTTGCGAACATCCGGCATCCTTTGCATCTTCTAACGATTTCTTCCGCGTCTTTGAGGGCTGTTGGCCGGTAGTATCCTGATTTCGAACGCTTTTTCCCACGAGGGTTCTTGACGCTGCGTGGTTTCCACAAAGCATCGAGTGGATTTCTTGGAGGATGTCTTTTCCTTCTTTGAGCTTATGCATTTGAGTAATACTCGATGATCTTTGCTCTCTTGTAAAGCTTGTCTTTGATGAGCACGTAGTTCTTGCTTCTTCTCAAGATCTGGTTGCTTGAGTTTTTTGTCTTCGAGGGTAGTGTCTTGTTCTTGATGGAGTTTATGATATCTTCGATCCGGGGAGTTGTTCTTCGACCTAGAGAGATTATCATTACTCCATTTAGAGCTGATTGCTCCATGTTGTCTTCTTCTGGGTTCTCCTTGATGGATGGCTTTAAGAGTTCTTCGACGAATACTCCCGGGGGTGGGACTTGTGCTCTGTCGGATCCGAGTTTGGCTAGCACGTCGCCGCCACGTTCGCATCTCCGAGCACGTGTAGGATCTCTAGGCCTTGGAAGTTCTTTTTCGGCTTTGCGCATACGTGCAATAGAGGCCCATGTTATCCTTTGTGCAGTCCAGTCCTTATTGACTTGATTGATGACAACCGCGGAGTCGCCGTATACTTGTAGTCTCTTGATTCCCAAAGTTCTTGCTATCTTGAGGCCATGGATGAGTGCTTCATACTCGCCTCATTGTTTGTAGCCCGCCACATGATTTGCGGCACGTACT
Organism: Hyparrhenia diplandra; assembly: GCA_015847255.1. Taxonomy (NCBI): domain Eukaryota; kingdom Viridiplantae; phylum Streptophyta; class Magnoliopsida; order Poales; family Poaceae; genus Hyparrhenia; species Hyparrhenia diplandra. The sequence goes on from JADLZK010009866.1 coordinate 22,079, forward strand.
TGAGTTGTCTTCCTTCGGAGATATGAATAAAATCCCGGCTCCTGCTCCCCTAGCTTCAACGATCCATCAAGTACATGTTCCAATATTTCTTGATGTCGCCGGATATGGGTTGTTGGAGCTCGATCCATTCCGCTATGAAATCGGAGCGCACGGGATTTGATTGCTCTTCTTGGGGTGAACTCTAGATTCAATGCTCGAGTTCCGCGCCCATTTTGATATGCGGCTGTTGAATCTACGTTCCTCGGGATGTCGCCTAGTGGTGAGTCGGTTACCACTTTGTGATCTTGTGATTTGTCGAAGTAGTGTCGTAGCTTCCTTGATGTGATCGGTATGGAGTAGAGTAGTTTTTGTATGCGTGAGGGTATCGAGCCTTGGACTCGAGATAGAACCTCGCTCACGTAGTAAACGGCCTCGGACCTTGTTGGGTTGTTCGGGCTCTTCTCTTTCCACGATGATTCCGAGGCCGACCCTTTGTATTTGTTCTTTGCTATATAGACCGGGAGTTCTTCTTGATCCTTTGGAGGTGTCGGGATCGGAGCATTTGTAAAGATACTTTTGAGTTCTTCAAACGCCTTGTATGCGCATCTTTTGTCCATTTGAATTCTCCTTTGGTCTTGATGAGTTTGAAGAAGGGTAGCCCTTTCTCTCCAAGCTTGGATATGAATCTGTTGAGTGCCGCCATGCACCCCTGTGAGCTTCGGACATCCTTGATGCTTCGGGGTTGTGTCATCTCGGTGATTGCCTTGATTTGCTTGGTGCCGACTTCGATGCCTCTCGTTGGCTGACCAAGAAACCCGAAGAGGCTGTCTGAAGGCACTCCAAAGACGATTTTGTTGGATTGAGTTTCCATTTCCACTTGTCGAGGTTCTTGAAAGTCTCTTCGTGTCTTGAATCGAGTCTCACGGTTCTCTCGGTCTTTACCACCACGTCGTCACGTATGCTTCAAACATTTTTGCCAATCCGCTCTTCCAAACAAGTCTCAGACGCTCTTTGATACGTTGCTCCGGCGTTCTTCAATCCAAGGACATTGTTTTGTAGCAAGAGGGGCAAAGGGGGGTGATAAAAGAGGTCTTGTTCTCGATCTTCTTTCTTCGATTGCAATGCGGTGATATCCCGAGTAGCGGTCCAAGAACGATAGTAGAGCTGATCCTTTGTAGAGTCCACTATTTGGTCGATCCTTGGTAGCCCGAAAAGGATCCTTTGGGCAGTTTTGTTTAGGTCCGTGTAGTCCACACACACATTCGCGGCCCGAAGTGTTCTTCTTGAACGTAACCGGGTTCGCCAGCTGTCGGGATGTGGGATTTCTACGATGAATCCCGCTGCGAGTAGTTTTGCAATCTCCTTTTTGATGGCCTCCTTCTTTTCTCGGTGAGAACCTCCTTAGTCTTTGCTTGATGGGTTTGGATCCCATATTGATGTCGATTGCATTGCTCGGCTAGCTCCCTTGGTACGCCGGGCATGTCCGCCGGTTTCGAGTGCAAATATATCTTTGTGTTGCCCTAGGAAATTTGGTGAGAGTCGTGACGAATTCCTATTTTGAGATAGGTGGGCGGCCGATGATCGCCCGTCTTGGATGGATCGCCCGTCACGTAGATCAATGTGCTTGGCGTCGGCCTCTTACGGTGGAATCGAGAATTGCTTGCTTCTTGGCCGGTATCTCGGAGTTCTTCCGGATTCGTCTCCTCGCCATCTAAGTTTGAGTTCTTTTTCTCAAGACCTCTCCCCGTCTTGTTTTGCGATTTCCACGGTTTTGTCGTCACACTTTCGAAGGTCTCCTTTGATTGAAAGCACCCCAAAAGGTGCCTAGGCATCTTTAGCGAAGATACGGGTAGTGTGGAATAGCCATGAATTTTGCAATAAGCGGGTCTTCCCATAATGGCATGGTATGGTGACTCGAGATCCGCCACTTCAAACTTGATGTACTGGGTCCAGGTAATTTGATGGAGATCCGAATGTAACTGCAAAGGTGACTTGTCCAAGCGGTATGGCTGCTCGTCAGGGTACTATTCCATAGAAAGGAGTGCTTGAAGGGAGCGATTAGTCAGGAGAGGTCTAGTCCCATCTTGTCCAAGTGTTTTGAAAATATGATGTTCAATCTGCTCCTCCATCGATCAACACCTTGGTAACGATTTACTTCGGCTATCGTCGGTTCGGTACCAAAGGATCTGAGGCCGGCGTTGCCACGCTTGTCCATTGATCCTCCCCGGTGAACTGGATCGGGTATTGGGACCAATTGAGGTAGCGTGGTGTTGCGGGTTTCTGGCTGCGATGATTGATCGGAGTGCTAACTTGTCTTGTCTCTTGCTATTTGAACCGGGTACTCGGAGAATATGACGTTCAAGGATCTCATTGCTTTTGAAATCCCCGTCTTTGGCTCTTCACGGCTTCTTCTCTGCTTTTCTTGATTGTTTCCCTTTTTGAGCGAGTTGTTTCCTCCCTTGTACTTCTCCGGGAATGTTATACGGTTTTCGAGCGTGTGCGGAGCTCGTGGTGGTAGATGCGGGGGTAGGTCTTCTAGCTTGATATTGCTTCATTCTGCCGCCATTGTTGTTGTTGTTGAACCTTTGCTTGTAGGGTTTCTTTGACTTCTCCGCCATTGCGGCGGTATTGTCACGGTCCTCGCTTCTTTTCTTTGTTGAGAGTTGTTACGATCCTTCTTTGGGCCTTCGAAGTTCTTTCTTTTCTCGAAAGCGGTCTCGGTTCTTTTCTTTAGCTCGATCATCTTCTCAACGGTAAGCTTGAGCCTTTCGTTTGTCCTCGGGTTGTCTTTGTAGAAATCGAGAAGCGCCATCTTGAGAAAATCCCGTTACGAAGGCGTCTATCACTTCTCTCGGTGATGTCATGTACTTGGGATCTCATCTCCCCAAATCTTCGGTAGTAATCTCTCGGGGACTCTCTGGCGTGCGCTTTTGAGACTTTTCAACTCGGCCGAGTAATAGGATGGGTGATGATTCTGCGGGTTGCTCTGAACGCTCTCGTAAGTCTTCCCGATGCTCGATTGAGCCCTCTTCGATCTTGTCGAACCATTGGAGCGGTAGAGCCTCTAGGGCCATGGGAAAGAAGGCGGCTTTGGCGTCATCATCTCCTCCGGCCCACTCAATGGATTGCGCAGTAGACTACGAGCCATTGTCTAGGCTCTGTTTTTTCCCATCGTATTTTGAGTGGTTTGAAGGCTTGAACTTTTGGGGGTAGCTTGATTTCACGCAATCTTTTCTGCGAGAAGCGAGGAAACTGTCATAGCTTTACATTGTTCTTTCTTCAAGTCCTCGAGGTTCTTCCACCTCTTGAATGAGTTCCGGTCGGTCGATATGTTGATTCCCGCGACTTCTTCGTCGGCTTGGTCTTGAAGCGGGGCTTTCCCTCGGGGGTCTGCAGTGCGTCTACCATCCCTCGGGGTGGCTGGAGTTGTTGGAACCTTGCGGCCTTCCCAACCTTTTCGAAGGCGTTAGACCGACTTCTTGGTGCACGAGAGCTGTTCGCCTTTGGCTGCGGCGTCACGGGATCTCTTTCCGGATAGCCTTACGTAATGCCTCCTTGATGAGCCTTTCCTCGTCATTTTAGGTCCGTAGTAGTCTTCAAGCGGTCAATCAACCCTTGTAGCCTTTTTCGGGTTGCTCGTTGATCGTCTTCGACTTCTCTTTAGGACTTTAGCCTTTTCGTACTCATGTAGATCGGCTTGATATTTGTTCGGGGCTTGCATGCGTGAGTTTTCCTTGATTCGGCGTCCTCCCCTTCGGCTTGTTCCTTTTCGGCCTTTCTTGACGTTGGTGTTCTCCTTCGTCTTTAAGGGTTCTTTTCGTCGCCAGAGATGTTGGATAGGCCTTCGTCGGTGGACCTGATGTCGGGGGCTTACGGGACGGGTGAGTGGGGTCGGTTGTAGCTACCATAAAGATTTCCTTAGCGGCCGTAGCTTTTGGGTCGCCCTCCATCCATCCGGGGTAGGTTACGTGATGTTGACCCTCCCCGGTTGTCCCCGTTGCTGACGATCGGCCCCGTTGAGGGTTCTTGGCTAGTGGATGATGCACTCCTGCGGGGTTCTTGTCAATATGAGCTCTCTTTGCGCGCCCTCAAAGGAATTTCAATCTTCTCTTCGAGGTTGTCTTGGCGCTCCTTGAATACGCGTATCTTTGCGTTGCGTAGTCTGTAGGAAGGCGAAAAGATGGCCACGGAGGCTGGTGTCGGGGGTTATATCAATTCACCTTCTTTCTCGAGTTGGAGTAGTGTTGGCTGAAAAAGTTTCGAGTTGGAGTAGCTTCCCTTATCAAGTCGAGTTGGAGTAACTTCCCTTATCCCAGGGGCCGGAGTTGGAGTTGTACCGATTTGCCTTCGGAATCCGCAGTTGAGCCTGGTTGTCCACCTTCCCGAGTTGGTTTCGGGTTTGGGTCCTTCCGTGTTGGTTCCCAGCGGGCGAGTTTGTCCTCCGTCTTGGCGGCCCGGTAGTGTCGATTCTTTGGAGCTTCTCGGCGATTACGATTCGTCGGTCTTGGAGTCCTCGATGGCCCAGCGGCAGTCTTGCCGTCGTTGCCCGATCCGCAAGCCCATGATCGAAGATGATCGTCTTCCTCGCCGATGTACTCATGACGTCGTGGTCAGCCGGGACTCGTCTTTGAATTCGGCGAGAACCCCTACGGCGCGCCCGGTGGTCGATGTTTTACGGCCGAGCACGCCCGCGGGGTGAACCGGGCGATTTGTTCGGGCCTCGACGAGACTGGAGGCCGGTTTGTTGCGCGGTGACATGGAGAGCGGGGTTTTATGCGGTTCGGGCCCTCGATCAAGGATCGGTAAAGACCTTTACGTCCGGTCGGCGTGAGCTGTTTTTTGATTGATGGGGTTAGCGGGAATCGGCCGTGAAACTTACGGCAATTAGGTGGCCAAGCTTGTGTTGTATGTTCCGTTGCCCTCCCCTCTACGAGGTGTTCCTTGGCGCCTTTTATAGTCCAAGGGCCAAGGAACTTCATTCTGATCCTAGTCGGATACGAGAGAGGGTTGTCCGTAGAGGAACCGAACACCGAACTCTAAACAAGGTAATCGACTAGAGTTCTTTGGTGATCCTGTATCCACAATCACCGAAAGGAAAACCCTATCAAGAATATCTTTGCCTTGATCTCCGGGTTCCTCTCAAGCCGATCAGAGCTTGATGATCCATCATGTCCACCACCATCGTCCATGTTCATGATCATCATGCTCCTTGTCATCCAACTAATCCTATCTCATAAGTCACACTTAGAGTAAAGGATTAGTCCCACAAGTGTGTCATCAATTTCCAAAACCAAATATGAGATTTCAGGGTGAAGTGCTCATCAGTCTGATTAAACTGCGGACTATATAAATTATAAATAATTTTGTAGGATAACTTTTACCAACAACCGGCCTCCATAAGTTTTGCCTCCTAGGGCACAAGAGACCTTGCGGTAAAGTTTGGCACCGTTTCGTGTCTTTTGGGGTGGTCATAGTTCAACGTATAATTAGGGAGAAGTCACGCGGTAATTAAAATAATCGAAGAAAATTATCAAACAATTTTAGAAAATTCTCAAACTTGGCGGTGCCTTCACACATGCCATGTAGATGCCTCGAGAAAAAGTTTGAGGGCGATAGCACACTTTGCAAAGTTTACGTGCCACACAACCATGAGAAACCTAAGTGTAAGTGTAAGGATAGGGTTCGGTGAAAGGTTCCGTGTATACCACTATGAAGCACGTCACTCAGCCTTTATGTTCAAACTTCCTCAAATTTTTTTTTGTGGTCATTTACACCTAAAATATGGCTCCACGCAAAATCCTAGGTTTTTTAGTCATTTTTGAAATTACGGTATTTTTCTATGTGCCTTAGTTTGCGACCACATATGGTGAATTACACTTTGAAAACACAATAATTTAGCACCTAGGCCTCCACAAGTTTTGCCTCCTAGGGCACAAGAGACCTTGCGGCAAAAGTTTGGCCTTGTTTTTTAGTCTTTTTGGGGTGGTCATAGTTCAACGTATAATTCTGCAGGGAGAAGTCGCGCGGTAATTAAAATAATCAGAGAAAATTACCAAACAATTTTGAAAATTCTCAAACTTGGCGGTGCCTTCACACATGCCATGTAGATGCCTCGAGAAAAAGTTTGAGGCCAATAGCACACTTCAAAGCACACAAGGCCACACAACCATGAGAAACCTAAGTGTAAGGATAGGGTTCGGTGAAAGGTTCAGTATACCACTATGAAGCACGCCTCGCTCCGCCTATGTCCAAACTTCCTCAAATTTTTTTGTGGTCATTTACACTTAAAAATATGGCCCCCACGCAAAATCCTAGGTTTTTAGTCATTTTGAAATTACCGTATTTTCTACGTGCCATTTGCGACCAAATATGGTAAATTACACTTTAAAACGTCTATCAAAACTTTGTCGATCGCAAAAATGACTTACATACGCATTGTAGATCTCGACGAGGTAAATCGAAAATTTTTGAATACAAACGTGTTAGAGCTCATGCATTCGAGCCATTATATTTTTAGTTGAGAATTCATGTTTTTTTATTTAAAAATAAAAGGAAAAAAAAGAAATTCATGATTTCCATTCGGCCCACCTATTCGGCCCAAAATCAGAACCCAAAAAGCCCATCTAGGCCCAATAACAAGCTCTAATATATAATGCAGGACACAGACCTAACAACTTCAATTCTTTCCCCACGCCTCCCTCCCCACCCATCCCGCCGGCACCCGCCTCCCCTCCCACCCCATCCCGCCGGCAACCGCCCCTTCTCCCCACCACATCGTCGGCGGCCGGCTCCCTCCCCATCCTGGCGGCGCGGCGGTTCCCTCCCCTAGCGTGGCGGCCCGGAGCGGCGAAACGGCGGAGCAGCGGCGCGGCGCGGCGCGGCGGATCTTGGGCCATGAGCGCGGCGGCTCCCTCCCCAGCGTGGCTGCACGGCGGATCTCGCGGCCATGAGCGCGGCGGCACCGGAGCAGAGGAGCAGCGCCGACCCGGAGCAGCGGGCGGCGCGGCGGTCCAGAGCAGAGCAGCGGCGGGCGGTGATTCCTGGGGAGGTGCGTAAGTCGTGGAGTGCTCGTCGCCGACCTGGACCACGCCGCCGTTGTCGATGAGGTGAGCCCCAGTGCCGACCTGCCCTAGCTCTCTCTCTCTCGATCCCAATCCCTCGATGCGCCGCCATTCGACGCCCTAGCTGCAGCCTTCTAGTTGCCAGCAACCCTACCATGCTGCCGCTGGCCGACTGCTGGAGCTTGGCGACTTGGCCCGTAATAGCTGCCTGGCTTGTTGCGGGCTGATGCTCAGTGCAGGCACAGGGCCTGCTGGTAGCTGCTAGCCGCCGGCGCTCCTTGCTGCCTGGGTTGCTGTGTGCTGTTGACTTGCCTAGGCCACCGGGAGAAGACCTACTTGACATTGCTGGATTCAATTTCAGTTTTGGTTCAAAACTAGTGGCATTGCTGGATTAATTTCCAATAAGCTACAAATTTATTGTAGTTTTAATGCATATCTTGTGTAGATCTGAAAAATATTCTTTTTATGCGTCTATATATTTAGGATTGGTAGTTGCGAACGAAAATATTTATGTGATATAAAAGTAAACACATGAGTTCTCTAAATTGTTGGGTCACACATCACTTTAGATCATTGCTGAGTCAAGGGATTGGACATTTTATTTTATTATTTCTGCAGTTAACATCCATAGCTAAATAAATTGTTTTACCTTTTTTTCATGTTTGATCTGAGTAGCTTGTGCCTTTTGCTTGGCTGGTAAGCTCCCTTCATTATTGCCCAAGTGAATGGTGAATGTCATTTATTTATAGCTTCCTCCTATGTAAGAATCTGATTGTCTCTAGCAACTTTTTAGGTATGAGATGGCACTGCAAAGTATGCCATTATGAATATACAATATTGATTTTTGCATCATGATGATCTAAGTGATAATGAATCTTTATCATCACAGTAACTGTATGGTTCTGACCTATGCCTCTTACTTAAAATAGTGGATTATCTGCACCTTTGTATGATATATATTGATCTGATTCATGAACTATAAATATGAACTGGTAGAGCCTTCGTGGTTTCTAGCATGTTGTTGTGCATTTTTGGAGGGACTAGAAATGTACATCTTGTGCTTGTGCTGTCTTGTACTGCGAACTGCTGTGCTTTGATTTCGCAAGTACCCAAGATTTAGCGAATTTCTTGTGGTAGCTTTACTACTGATTTTTTTTCTAGTCTTAGATTCAATGATTTTTTTTTTTTTTGAAGCCATAGCCATTCAAAGATTTAGTGATTATTGTGATCTGTCTTCATGTAGGAATATATGTTTCACTCTGAGAAGGCTAGCGCTTTGAACACATATGTTGTAATGAAGTTTGGACCCAAAGAAGTGGACCACTGATGCAATGGATGTGAGTAGAACTGAAAATGGTACCCTCGTACCATTGGAGCGTTTTCACTGCGATGATGTTGTAAGCATTTCTTCTTTGTCCATTGGATGCGCTTCCTGATAATTTGTAGCTTGTTAAGAAAGAAGAACCTCATGTTACTATGCTTTGAAGCCATGTTATTCTTGATTTATCCATATTCTAGCTCTTGATTTGGAATGATTAATTCATCAATTGTATACTGTGGCAATGAATTTGAGATAATTATCCATTTTTGAATTTCGTCTCATAATCTTTTTATTGCTCTATGCAGGTTGGTTGTAAATATGGACACAACCAAAGTCATCGCCACCATCTGTGGTTTGATGGCTAGGATTGCTAGTGGTGGCTGGCTAGGATTGCTAGTGGTCTAGGACTATGAGCTGATATTGCCCCTTTATTGTAGTGGTTGGACAAATGAGATGAATTGGAATACATTGAGATTGGAATCCTGCTGGTGTTTTTATAGAGGGACTAGATAGTTAATAAACATCATTATCAATTTGTTATAACTTGATGACATTATTTATGTGACTATTGATATATGTGTGACAATTGATACACGTGGACTTGTGTACTGGTTGTGTGAATTATATATGTTTATTTGAAGTATGGAGACATTATGTCAATTATTAATTGAATCTGTGAATTATATATTTATATTTTTTTTGGTGTGAAATTCAACACTAGGGGCGGGTTTAGATTAACCGCCCCTACGGTTCAGAGACATTAGGGGCGGTTTATGATGGCGGCATCAGCCTGGTATATCCACATTAGGGGCGCGCTTAAAGCGGGGAGGCGCGCAATGTCTAACATAGGGGCGGTTGGGGACCGCCTTTTAATGTCGATGGAACTGATAGGAGCGCTTTTGTTTAGGGGCGGTTGGGAAAACCGCCCCTAATGAGCATCAAAAACCGCCCCTAATGTTCCCTTTTGTTGTAGTGCTAGTTTCCAATAACTTTATGTATTACACTTTATAAAATTTTTTGGATCTCATTACACTTTATAACTAGACCTGACTCTATAAACTTGGTACTACGATGACTATTTGTTTTAAATGAATGTTTGGACAATCAATAATAAATTATGGATGCATTATGTATGGTATGGAGTATTAACAATAGATGATGGTACCTCTTGGGACAATGAGGCTTATCTACGGCGAGGGCAGTCGGACAACGGATCTGGCAACCCCTCGGACAACGGATCTGGCAACCCCGTCTACATCGCGTGTCTCCAGCTAGGTATGGTGGGGTGGCTGTTATGGTGTCTTTGGTGGTGGCAGAGTGTCATGGTGCTTTTGTGCTGATTCACACGTCAGCGGTCAGTTTAGCAGCACCCGCTGCTCGCATTACAATCCAATACTTTGTGCATGTGGTGACTCTGCTTCTGTCTATGGTCGAATAATTTCTGGGTGAAAACTCTACCCGAGCTCTTGGCTTGGGCTGGCGGCAACGGTGCAGACTGTGTCATCTAACCTTCTTGGAGACATCGTTGAAGCTTCTATTTGTCGCTCAAAGCTGTTTCGGATAGTGTTGGGGCGAATGTCCTTCCTGTCGTCTCGCTTCACTTGTCGTAGTTACTCTCCGTGGTGCCTAAACTTCTCTTCGCTTTGGTTTGTCCAATCGTGGCGCTTGGTGTTGTCGCACTTGTTTGTTACTCACAACAGATGCTTTGCCACTTGCACACTCTTTGATGTATGCTTTGTCGTCGTTGTTGCTCGTGTGGATACTTTGCCGCTAAGGTCCCTCTAGCTTCCCTTCTCTAGCAAATGATTTGTTGTTGAGAGTGTGATGGCCTTAATATTTACGTGATGGCCTTAATATTTCTCTTGGATGCTTTGATACCGCAGCTTCATCGACTATGCTGAGCATCGATATTTTCTTTCATAGGTGTTGACGGAACTAGGGTTCCACGCCAAGTACCGGGAGGGCCTTGGGCCGCCCACAAAGGTTGCGCGACAACCTTAGAGCGGCGAACACCGCGGCATGATCGACCCACGAGCGATCAAGAGATCGCTAGGGCCGATGTGGAGCTCGGTGGACCGTACGGAAAAACCTCGAACGCACCTTCGAAGACCCCGTCGGGAGGCGCCGCGAGGGATACCCAAGGACCGGCAAGGCCGCCTAGAACGCCGAAGAAATTCGCGGAGAACGCCACAACAAAGCGAGGGTAGAGGGAAGTTGACCTACAAGCAAGACGGTAGTAGATGTGTTTGTCGATTGGATGTAGATGTGACCAAATCGGCCACGAACCTCTTTATTATATAGAGGAGGGTGGTCTTATCCTTTTAGAAAACCGTCCTTGGACGTTTCCAATCTCCAAAAACCGTCACAAACACGATTAGGAAAGAGATCGGTTCGGAATCGTACGGACACGGCCCATCGCGGGTTGGACGGACGCTCCAAAGATCCGGTCGATTCACGAAAAGCTCTTGAACGCAGCGCCCGGAGAACGATTTGATTGGCCGGGACACTTTGACCAGACGCCCGCGCCGAGCGCCACGAAAAATTGGCCGACGCCAGCGTCGGCCGCCCGGCGTCCGACCATTTCAGAGCTCTAAAACGCACCTCTTATTGGGCGCTCTAGTCGGCGGCGTCCGGTCACCTCAGGAGAAGCTTGTTTTGATTTTCCTCCAAAATTTGGCTAAGTCTAGAAATTTACAGCGGCTTAGTCCAAGCCAATTTTGGGTGTCAACGGTAGGCTCAATTGATTTGGTTTAGGATGGAGTCATGTTCCTACCGTTTGCTTTCTATGTTGTTTTGAGTTGGATTGTTGGGTTGGTTGCCACCTCCTCAGTGCTTTGTACCGCAACTGATTGTACTGCAACTTGTTTCGTCTTAGTGAAACAAGGGATATGTCCCGTTCAAAAAAAAAAAAAAAAAAAAACAGCTAATTAAACAATATCCCGGATTGTTTTTCCCACTCCTTTCGATCTCCTGAAAAGGTAGTAAAGGCACATATGAGAAAATGCGGAAGAAGCAAAGCTGGAGCAAGAGTAACCTTTGTACCAATGCGTCCAAATCATGCAGGGTCGAAAGCTGACAAACAAAACAAAAGTACTCAGGCGTGATGCCGTGGCCATTGCACACCATGGGGAGTAGGGTACGGTATCTCCGTATCCGTCTCCGTCTCCGCCTCCGCCCCATGACTCGGACGATGATATATCCCTTTCACCCCATTCCCTTTAGTCCCTTTTGATATGATACCTCAAAGACAGAGAGGGTGAGGTCTCCGGTGATCCGGTCTCCGTTTCCCTGTATTTCCCTCGCTCCACTCCTCTGCTCCATTGCAGTCTCCCGTCTCCACTCCACTCGGTCTCGTCTCCACTCCACTCGGTCTCATCACCCTCCAAAGTCCTCCTCCCCTCCCCTTCCTCCCTTTGCCATTGTTTTGGTGAACCACCTGCTCAACAAATCCAAGCGAGCCAAAGCAATACCCGCACCACCATTGCCATTGTTGACCACTCCTCTTCTTAACCTCCCTCCATGCATGCTGCATGCCACGGCATCACCACCTCGCCTCACCTCCACCGCCATGGCCGGCACCAATGGCGCCCCTCGCCTTCTCCGGCTCCCTACTACTGCCACCACCTCGTTGCCACTGCTGCAACTACTAGTGCTACTACAGCTGCTAAGCCTCGCCTCGGCGCTTAACCAGGACGGCACACTGCTGCTGTCCTTCAAGCTATCGCTCGCCGCTGACCCCCTCGGCTCCCTCTCCGGCTGGGGTACGCCGACGCCACGCCCTGCGCATGGAACGGCGTCGTATGCTCGCCGGACTCGCGAGTCGTCAGCGTCGTCCTGCCCAACGCGCAGCTCGTCGGCCCAGTCGCCAGGGAGCTCGGCCTCATCGAGCACCTTCGCCACCTTGACCTCTCCGGCAACGCGCTTAACGGAACCATCCCGCCCGACCTGCTCCCGCGCGCCGGAGCTACGCGTGCTCTCGCTCGCTGGCAATGGGATCACCGGCAACCTGCCGGAGCAGGTCGGCCAGCTGCGCAGCCTCCGCGCGCTCAACCTAGCTGGCAACGCGCTCTCCGGCACCGTTCCGCAGAACCTTACCCTGCTCCCCAACCTTACCGCCGTCTCGCTTGCCAACAACTTCTTCTCCGGCGCGCTCCCAAGCGGGGTTTCCCGGCGCTGCAGGTGCTCGACGTCAGCGCCAACCTGCTGAACGGCACTCTGCCGTCGGACTTCGGCAGGGCCGCGCTCCGGTACGTCAACCTCTCGTCCAACCGCATCGCCGGCGCCATACCGCCGGAGATGGCGTCGCATCTGCCCGCCAATGTCACCATCGACCTGTCCTACAACAACCTCACGGGCGCCATCCCGGCGGTGCCGCCGTTCTCGGCGCTGAGGCCCACGGCGTTCGAGGGGTAACGCCGACCTCTGCGGAAGGCCGCTTGAGAACCTCTGCGGCTTCACGTCCTCCTCCGCCGTAGAGCCCCCGAACAGTACCGCCAAGTCGCCGCCGGCCATCGCGGCGATACCCGAGACCCGACCGAGGGGCGCTTCCTGCCGATGCTACCAGCAGTGCCGCTGGAGCGTCGGCGTCCGGAGAGCAGCGCGGCAGGATGCGGCTTGTCACCATCGTCGCCATCGCCGCCGGCGACGTGGCTGGCATCGCCGTCCTATTCGTGGTGGTCATGTACGTGTACCAGGTGAGGAAGAGGAGGCAGCGTCAGGAGGTGGCGAAGCAGAGGGTGGGCGGCGCCGTGTTCAAGAAGCCGGAGGCGGACGAGTCTCCCGACGCCGTCGGGCGGAGCCTTCCTGCTGCCTGCGCAAGAAGGCTGGCGATGAGAGCGACGACACGGAGGAACTCACGGACACGTCGGCCTCCTTCGCCGCCAAGGAGGGCATCACAGACGTGAAGAGCAAGCCGGGAGTCCAAGCGGCGGCGAGCAATAAGAAGAAGGGCGGCGACGGCGCGGTGCTGGTGACGGTGGACGGCGGCGCGGAGCTGGGCTAGAGACGCTGCTGAAGGCGTCGGCGTACATCCTTGGCGCGGCCGGCAGCAGCATCGTGTACAAGGCCGTTCTGGCCGACGGCGCGGCGCTGGCGGTGCGCCGGATCGGCAGCGACTGCGCCGGCGTTCGGCGTTTCAGCGAGCTGGACGCGCAGATGCGCGCCGTGGCGAGGCTGCGGCACGGCAACATCCTCCGGCTGCGCGGCTTCTACTGGGGCCCCGATGAGATGCTCATCATCCACGACTTCGCCGTCAATGGCAATCTCGCCAACCTGTCCGTCAAAAGTACGTTATCTACTAATCAATCCACCACCATCATCCCATTTGTTTCGTCGCTATGCATAATTAAGGGGTGTTGCTAATTACTAACGCACATATTTAGAACAGGAATAATTACTAACGCATATTGTTATCACATCATCATCAATGGATCCGCAGGAAGCCGGGGTCGTCGCCGATCAACCTCGGTTGGAGCGCTCGGCTCCGCATCGCTCGCGGCGTGGCGAAGGCCTCGCGTACCTCCACGACAAGAAGTGGGTGCACGGCAACGTGAAGCCAAGCAACATCCTGTTGGACGCGGACATGGAGCCGCTGCTGGCCGACCTCGGCGTGGACCGGCTAGTCCGCGGCGCGGACGGCTGCGGGGTCATGACGCCGTCGTCGTCGGGGGCGACGTTAGCCGTGCGGTTCGGAAGCAAGCGTTCGGCCAAGAGCCTCCCGGACCTGTCGCCGCCGCCCACCAGCCACGTAGGCACGCCGACCGCGCCGTCGGCGAGCCCGGTCGCCGGCGCTGCTCCCGCCGACACGACGGCGGCGCACTACCGGGCGCCGGAGGCCGTGAGGAGCCCCCACCAGGCCGAGCAGCAAGTGGGACGTGTACTCGTTCGGCGTGCTGCTGCTGGAGCTGGTGGCCGGGCGCGCTGACAAGCCTGGAGCTGTGCCAGTGCGCGGCGGAGGAGAAAACGCAGGCGCAGGCGCTCCGGGTGGTGGACCCCGCGCTGCGCGGCGAGATGGAAGGGCGGGAGGAGGCCGTGGCGAGCTGCCTCCGGCTGGGCGCCGCGTGCTGCGCCATGGCGCCGAGCAAGAGGCCGTCCATCAGGGACGCGCTGCAGGCCATGGAGAGGATACCTGCTCTAGCTGCAGCTGCGGCTTCGAATTCGTCCTCAGCGTCCACGGCAACACACCATCATCACCAGTGAAAACAACACACGCCGTTGGTTGCGATTGTTGGTTGATTCGTGCAGTCAAGATTTTATTTGTCATGGATGCGTGCTTCCTTGTAGCTTCTCTTCTTTGTATCATACCATCGTTCACGGTTTTGTAAGTCCCATCCCAGCTCCTGAAAGGAATTGGTTGGTTTGCATGGTTGCATATATCTCGCTCGGATTTTGTAAGTTGAGTCGCAGCTCAAAATGGCAACGGGTACCCAAAAACTCGAAAGTACCCGACGGGTTTTACCCGATAAAGATGCGGGTGTGGAATGATTTTTTTCTACCCGCGGGTGCATTATTGAAAGAAATCTTCTACCCATCGGTACGCTGGAATGCAGGTGCGGGTGTATCTACCCATACCCGTCTACCCATGGGTAATAAATACGCGCATATAACTAACAATCCTAATAAATTTGGCCCATATAAACTAGAATTTGAGCCAATTCAACTAAAAGTCTACATATATAACACTAGTATTGTTGCTAATTGATGTTAGATTTGCTTTTGTGCACATATATTGACGTAATATTTATTAAATATTTGAATTTATAAAGCATTTCATATGTCATACTCGGGTATGTTCGCGGTGCGGGTTACCCGACGGGTAGAATTTACCCGCGCGGCACGGATATGGAATGATTTTTCCTACCCGCATGCGGATACGGCAGAACCCGACGGGTAAAGATTTACTCTGCGGGTGCAGGTACAGGTGGGCACTACCCGTCGGGTATTTACCCGTTGCCATCTTGAGTCGCAGCATCTTCATCATCGATCAATCGTGCACTATAATGTACTTAGTACGACAAATAAATACGGCTCCCTGCGACAAATGTCATCAGCCTTGCAGTAAACAAGGTTGCCCGTGATGGATTCCTTTTCCAAATTCCACTTAAAAGAAGATTCCCATCACATCGAGCGCACGGGAATATGGTAAAAAAAGACAGTTTAGATGTCCAAAAAGTGTCTGTAGTAGGGCTCACATGGGTTTGGCGCCGAACCCCACCAGCAAGGTTAAACACAAAAGCGCGGGAATAGGAAGACTCCAAAAAGTGTCTGCGGCTCACATGGGTTTGGCGCCAACCCCACCAGCAAGGCAACAAAACATACATCCTGGCTCGCCCACCACACCACTCCTCCTCGGTACTACTGCAGAGTGCAGATGCCATCATTTCATATCATACTACACTCCTTTGTACGTACGTGCGATAACATTTGTTTTTACAAGCAATTTGGGATAGAAAAGTAGTAAACCTTTACTTTAGTGGTCGTCGATGGCCAGATCCGGTGCTAAAACTAACATGCCATGCCTGACACTGCTGCACTCACAAAACGCAGCTAATCATCATGGGAGGGGATGGCCGAAGCGGCCAGGCATCCCTCCGCGGTCGTCGACTCCTCACTCATGTTGGGCTGTGTGTGCACGCCCCAGTTCCAGTGGAGAAGCAGCCGGGTGTACATGACACGTGTACTCCTTACCTTCATTTCAAATTATAAAATGTTTTGTCTTTTCTAGATACGTTTCTTTTACTATGTATTAGACATAATATATAACTAGGTACATAACAAAACTAATGTATCTAAAACAGCCAAAATATCTTAATTTGGAATGGAGGGAGCAGTATATATAGCAGGTATGGTTACGTTGCCGCCTAAATTTATATTATTAGGGATTGCGCTTTGGTGGTGTCACATGGTTGATGATGAGGTTCATTTTCGAGATTATTTTTGCAGGATTACCTAGTTAACCTCCGTCACAGCGGGAGTTCAACGCATATCTGTAGGCACAAAAATCCTACACCTTGTGCCGCGCACAGCGACAAGCGGAATAGGCGGCTTTACTTTTTTTGCCGGCGTCTTGAGGCGTGCGATCAATTTGACTGTTAATTGACAAGGAGGTAAGCGTGAGATCTTGAACATGCACGGTGAGACCAAGGCAGTTTCGCATGATGGCTCTAAGGCGGATGTAAAGACATATAGCTATGAGAGCTATTTGTCAGCGGGTAATGAATGCATTCGGTAAGCATGTACAAATATGTAAAGTATCAACGGTTTGCCGAATGATCATAAAAACATGTTTGAACAAGTAAAATCGATCATCATGATATGACATCGTAGAGCTCTATTGCATGGATCGAATTAATTGACAACATGAAACAAAAAGCGGGTAACTCACAAATATAAACATAATCTAAATGACACATGCATAGGTTTCATCCAACTAGTCTGCCGCACGTCTAGCCTTCCTAAACCCGTCAAGCTTAAACCCTTGCAAGCTAATCCACCGCATGATACCACTTGCTATAGATATAAACCACTTACCACAACTAGATCAATCCACCGCATGATACAATCTAACCATGATAAGCTAAAAGCACGCATACATCTAAATAGATCTATAAATGCTCATTACTCGTTGAAGCGCGTATGCATAGACCAGTAAAGTGCATATGCAAACCTAATCTAAAAGCAAAGCCGAGGATTCATCCCGATCGGTCCCTAACGACAATCCACCCCATGATACACCGCAACAAGCTAATCCACCGCATGATACGGCTTGCCGGACTTAACCATTCTAAACCCTCTTCGTCCCTAACAAAGCAATCCACCGCATGATACCTTTGCAACAAGCTAATCCACCGCATGATATGGCTTGCCAAACTAGACTCTAATGATAGGTAAATTTACACATGAAAGATACAAGTAAACACATAAGCGTGTTCGGCAAGGTTGCCGAATCCAGGGTCCATGAAGAAGAAACTCACACGTAAAACCTTAGCCTGCCGCACGACTCATGACTAAACGCGCAAGAACCCGCAACACGTGACAACCTAGATTGATCTAGGCTCGGCTATGACAGCACAAATAGATCTAATGACAAGCTTAATGATAAACATTGAAAGTATTGATGACATTTAGATCTAACAAAAGATAAAACCGAGCTATATCAATCTAGATTGGACAAAGAGTGTGTGCAAACATAAATAAATAAATAGATAATCAAGTAAAAATCATGCACCACTCGGTAACTTAATGAATTCATTAGGTGCCAAGCCTAATGAAGCCGATAACTAGCTCTTAGCCGGATCTTAGCCCACCGGATGGCTCATGATCGACAAAAGAACCCTCTTGCCCCCGATAGCTTAAATCCGCTTAACGATACTAAGCGTGAACAAGACTTCTTGCAATAATCTAAATCCGCTGACGATACTAGACATGGTGCAAGGTTGCCGGTACTTACGGAGGTCGGCGGGTCGATGAATCCTCCTCGATAGATCGACGACACGACCGGACTCGAAGGGTGGCGGAGCCAAGGCACGGAGCGGGTTGGTTGTATTTGATTTGGTAGATCGTTTTACGATTCCGGGGGTCTCATATTTATACCCCGGGCTTGACGAGTCCTAACTAATTACGAATAATAATGACAAAAATATCTAGCTAAGATACATTGTCCTCCAAGTCTTCTCGAGTCGCGGATTTGTATGCGTGACGTGGGCCCTTATCTTCGGATATTCCTCTTGATGCTCCACGCTTGCGAACCATCGTTGCCCGGCTCTTCTCTTGGACTCGGGCTCCTAGCCGAATAACGTGGCTCCCCGAACGCTACAGCGTCGCTGCTTGTCTTTTACTAGCCGAATGACCCCTTACCGAACCATCGTGTACCGGCCCATCGGTCATCCAGGCTCTACCAAATTTTGGTGTTAACATATGCCCCCTCAATTTTAGAGTAAAAGAGATTCCTTTTGCTCTGAAATTGACCACGATCTGCTAAAATTCGGGCCAAGCTTTTAAGCGGGCTAAAACTACTAAGGCCCATTTTACGGAGGTTTCTCGCAACACGGTTTCAACCCCTCAACTTCTTCTTGGGACTCGTGCCACCGAAACCTCCACCAATGTGAATCGGCAAGCCAGATCGCTTCCGCTTCTCAAGATAAGTACCGAATAGATCTTTTGTTTTCTCACAGCTATCTCGAATCCACCTCTTGGCCTTTCTTCTGTATATAAATACGGGTAAACTTCCTCGGCCCGAAGCGACCATCGATTTCCCTTCTATCCTTCAACTTTTCTTCCTTCTCTTCCAAGATCTAGAGCACCAGATGGCAGGCTCAAGCAACAAGCGCCCGGCTGATTCGGCAAATCCACGCCCTCCGAAGAGGCCTGCAACAAGGTAAGTACGTCTCCGAATATCTCAATCCAATCTCATTTTGTACTTACTAATCTGATTTCTCCGCCTAAAACCTTCGGCGACGAGGAAAATGCCCAACTCCGTCGTCGGTGGCGGCGGTATGAACCCTTCTTAAGGAGGAGAGAGAAAACCACCGGTGATGATCAAGATTTGGAGGATGCGAGAGGAGGCCATGGCTCGCCTGGACAGAGAGAATGAAGCCCAGATGCGTCACAGCAATGGTAAGTTTTCACCTTCATGTCCTGTCGTTTCCTTCTTGTATTCTGAACACAACTTCCTCACTCAAATCCTTTTCACGTTTCAGGCTTGGCAACAAAGCTCCATCGCTGAAAGTTGCCAGCGGCGGTCGATCGGGAGCTCGGACGGGGATGATCCTCCGGGCCACGACGCATTCGGAGGCTTCAGCAAGCCTATGGGCTTCTGAAGACCATCTACAACATGGTTGTAGATTAGGAAAAAACTAGTCATTATGTAATGGACCTATATTCCCTGCCTCTGTTAATAAAGAATTAGTTCTTTAAATTCTATCTTCTTATGATCGTGTGCCCTCAAATTATATGTATGAATCTGAACTTGATCATCTTGATGCCGATTCATCACCATGCCGAATACTACTAACGAACGGACCCTCAACCGAATAGATCTTATAAAAATTTTTGTCAATCTTCTTTGCCTTCTCTCGAAGAAAATCCTAAATCGATAAGCATTAACAGCTGGGGTAGTGATATTGCGATAGCAAAATATGCTCGAAAGCAGAGAGGAACCAAATTCCATGACCTGTTTTATCAATGAA
Source organism: Hyparrhenia diplandra (assembly GCA_015847255.1). Taxonomy (NCBI): domain Eukaryota; kingdom Viridiplantae; phylum Streptophyta; class Magnoliopsida; order Poales; family Poaceae; genus Hyparrhenia; species Hyparrhenia diplandra. The sequence continues at coordinate 41,626 of JADLZK010009866.1, forward strand.
ATTTTCTTTCATTCATTTTGACTGCTCTTGTATATTGACCCTCAGTAAATATGGATGAAACTCTTGTTAAACGAAGCGGTCAAACCTTGCACGGCGTCATTATTGACCAAACCTCGAATAATATAAGAAATTCGGTTTCAGAAAACTTCGGGGACACCGTTCTTTGTATCATTAAATGTGACTTGGCTTTCTCTTCTCCCAATAAACCAACCAGGGGTAACAATGTCAGTCCGAGAGGAGGTGAAACGAAAAGGGCTGGCTTCCTCTAAAAAAATATTTTAATATATCTTGGCCAATCAACCTCCTTTCTATTAAATGTCTGGTTTTATATGTCCAAACGCAATCGAGATTTTCATTGCAAATTTGTCCATCACTCCCTTTCCTTTCTCATCGAGCACCTTCCATCAACACCAGCAATCTCCAATGGAGGGAAAAGGAAAAGAGATCGTTGAGGAATCGACAGTTCAGGGTCCTCCACCACCGCTCCGCATTCGCTCGGGTAAGATTGGACCCTTTGCAGATCTAGTCATCTCTTATCTCGATGCATTCTAATCCTTCTACCTCTAGATCACCAATGCACCCGGACTTCTTGTTTGGCACTCGGCGCATTCCAATCCCCATCTCGTCAGACTCTTCTGATGATGATTCACCGGCGGATGCAAAGACTCTTCGCAAGCAATTGCATGAAGAGAGACGCCGCCCCTTGAGGAGCTTCGAGGGCAGATCTGGATATGACGGCTCCTTATGCCGCTGCGAGAGCGTGAACGCCGTATGGCTCACGGAGGTTCACATCGGTGGTAAGTTTCAAACCAAACCCATCCATGCATTGCCATTTTGGGTGAACTGATTGTTTTTCATTCCTCTAGAGTTTGCCCGAGCGCCATCACGCCTCCGTGAAGCGTGTGTCAAGTCCGGCGCGAGCACTTTCGACATGCCGGTGAACCCACCGGCGCCCGCATCCAAGAGATCGTCGATAAGATCAAGGGACGCCATGAAGAAGAAGTGAAGAATTGCAATCGTGACGAGAATGGTGCCGAATAGTATCTAGGATTAGGACCAAGTAGAAATTCCTTGTGATATATTCCAAGTAGAAATCCTTTGTAATATATTCGGCAACACTTTTGTAATGAGACTTTTGAAGCTCTTGAATAAAGATCCTTTTAAATACGTATATTGTTATACTTTTATATTTTTTTGAAGGCGACATAACAACATTTATGCCGGTTTGTTCTCCAATTTTATGGAGTATTTTTTTACGCTAAAGGCGATGATTCACACATCGGCTATCTCTTATGGATAGAACAATCTTCTTTGTTCAAAAACTATTAAATTCATACGTGTCGGCCAATCACATTTGACAATGACTGATTCCTTACTGGCCGACACGAAAACTTTCCTTAGAAGTTACTATGAGAGCCGACTATCTCGATCGGCTGCTGGTCTTTGTAGCGAGTACTGACAGGACCTTCTTCCCATTCTCTTCCTGAGAAACATTCCACGCCTTCATATTCCTAGAACGATGGCTCAGTTGCTGCAATGCTTACCGAATCATCGGCTTGCACTATCTCGACATCATCACCGTTCCACTAGATGAGGACTAGATGCATGGTGGATGGAACGCAACAGTTAGCATGGATCCAATCTCTTCCAAGTAATAAGTCAGTAGGACCCCTTACCGTCGACCACAAAGAAGGTTGTGATCAAAGTTTTTGAGCCGATCATCAACTCAACGTGAACGGCTCCATGAGTATATGAAGGATTTCCAAGCAAAGTCCCCGAGCACAATGTCGTCTTGAGTAAATCCTCCTTGGTCATACCCGGCTTTCTGAAAGTCGTATATGGCATAATATTGATTGCAGCTCCTCCATCGACGAACATATGAGTCAAAGGTTTTCCATTAACATATCCCTTCAAGTAAAGAGGCTTCAAATGATTGTGCTTCCTAGGCCTGTCGAACACAGCCTGTCTTGATAAAGCCAACCGTCCTAGGAGATCAATCATCTCTTTGTTGTCAAAATCAGAATAGACCTCTTCATCTGAATAGGCATCCTGTTCCTTTGGATCATCAGTGGCTTGCTCTGTAGGGGCTGCAAACTCTATAGGGATGTAGAAGGCCATGCTAACATCTGCCGAATGCCCACTTGCCGAATACCCTTCTGCCGAATGACTGGCTTCCTGAGTTTTCTTCTTTGGGCGCCACACCTGTCTGCGTTCGGCTGCTGCCTCCTTGAGCTCTTTGTTTCTGAGACATTGGACTCTTCTCTTCTGGCTTTTCCTCAGACCAGGAGGGCACCACTGTCCCTTTTGCCACACATACTCTTGAGGAGAGTCCATGTCATCATCAGAATCCTCCACATCAGCCCATGCTTGATCTGCAATCCTTTTGCTGACGTGAGGTGTACTATCTTTATTTTTTAAGCGCCGATCATCCTCTGGGAAGCGTGCCCCTAGTCTTTCTTGGATGGGACGGCGGTTGACTCGTGCCTGTCTGTACCCGTGATATTGCTCACTGCATTCAGGGCAATTGTTCCTAGCAGGCAACTTCAAGCCTTCATTCTAGCAATGCCTAAAGAAAGGACAGTCCCAATGAGACTCCTCTTGCTCTTTCATGTACTCCTCCTGTTCTCGGTGGTACATTTCCTCTTCATATCTCTGCTGCTCTCTTGCAAGCTGCTGATCTCTACGATATTGCTTCTCTTGCTGTCTTTGCCATTTGTTCAGCAGTATACGAGATGTCACCCTTGGTTTGGAGGTTTCTCCTTTCTCTGTTCGGCTATTTGGAAACCGAACACGATGCTGCTGGAGCTCTGTACTAGACACTTGCCGACTAGGGTCAACTGAACCGCTTTGTTTTGCCCTTTCAGAAGTCAGCACTTTCATTGGGCCTTTGCCCTTAGGATCACTGGCAGAAACCATGCACGAATCGAAAGCAACCATGTTTGCAGGGAAGGGCTCCTTATCCACCTTCATGCTGTTGTTGAACTTGAGGAGACCTATTTGTATAGCCCCTCGAATCTGGCCGCTTGAAGATTCGGATCGGCAATGTTGTGAGTGATCATATCATGGAAGCCACAATATTTGCCAGTCTTGACCCAATCCGGACGCTTCATAGAATGATTCTCTGGTAGCTTGATGAGTCCTTCTTTGACCAAGAACTCAAAGAGCTTCTCCGACTTGGAGACGTCGAAGTCATATGCCCCCTTGAGTGTCTTCATCCAATTTGGTTGACTGGACGGGCTCCTTGCCCCAAGTGGTCGGCATTTTGCTATGTCCTCGGCCATCATCTTCATCTTCTCCCTCTTCCGAAAGTGGTGGTATGCCCGATAAGACACATTGCCCCTTTCTAAAAAAAACGAGTGTCCTTCTTGTTGCTCTGGAACTGATTAGCCATGAGTGACAAACGCCTTGAGAGTTGTCCAAGGTCATCAAACTCCATGCCGGCTAGCTTTTCCCTAATGGCTGGGTGCATTCCCCGAATGGCCACGGCCGGCAACTGATGGTCTGGCAAGTTCAAAGAATAGCAGGAATTCTTTGTCTCTCTGAACATGCGCAAGAACTCTTGTGGTGTTTCATTGTATTCTGTGTCAACCCCATCAAGTCGACGAGCTCTTTCTCATTGGAACCATTTGTAGAAGTATGAATGGAATTTATCTTCTAGCTCAGACCATGTTCCGATAGAGTTGGCCGGCAACGTAGCAAACCATGTGAAAGCCGGCCCTGTAAGGGATGATGGGAAGAAGCGAATCCTCCATGCTTCATCATTGGCAAGCTCTCCCAACTGAATCAAATACCGACTGATGTGTTCGGTAGTAGAAGTGTCATCTTGTCCAGAGAACTTGGTCAAATCGGTTGGAGGCTTTAGTCTTGAAGGAAGCGCCACTCTGTTGTACCCGGTAAGGATATGGCGATCGATACACATATGGCCAATTCTTGGGCTTAATCCCAAATTGGTGTTGCATCATATCGGCCATCCTCGCTAGGAGTATATCCATATTAGAGTTTTGCGGTCCATGAGATTGTCCTGACTGTCCAGCTGGCCTATACCCAGGATTTGGCATAGCATGAATTGTGGAGTAGTCAACGAACTCTGTGTAACCAGGGCCAAAGGGATTTCTCTGCAACCCACTGGCCATTGGAGCTATTGAGTATGTGTTATATGCTGGAGGGTTCCCAGGTGCACCGAACGCCGCTTCTCCATGTGTCTTGGCTCCGGATCCCTCTGGTTTTTCTGGTGTCTTGTTTTCTCCTCCAGATTCTTGATTTGTAGCTCCTCTCTTTGGTGGTGGCTTAGGCGTATGTATGTATCTTGGCCCTGAAAGCTCACCAAGCCGAGCCTCAAAGTGTTGATCAAACTCGGATCCAAAGCTAGCCTTCATGATGTCGCGAAAAGTGTTGAAGAACGCCGTGTTGTGATTGGTCATTGCACTCCCAACGGCGGCTGCGACAATTTCCTCCATCCGGCCGGTTTCTTCAGGACTTGGTTCCTCATCTTCCTTTCTGCCCCCCTCTTCTTCATCGGATATTTCTTTGAGCATATCCTTTATCACCGGGCATCAATATCTTTGGAAGATCAATCTTACGGATGATTGTACCGCTCTTGTTCTTGGAGAAGCATGGCATGCACTTTTGCGAGAAGGCTAAGCACATCTCTCTCACCGTGTGCTCCAGGTCAGGTGGAAGGTCATCCATCTGGAGCTGAATGACATTGTTCTTGTCGACTTCTTCCGGCATATTGTTTTGATCTTGAGTGGTCCCACCGGGCGTGCCAAAAAGTGTGTAGGCACAAAAATCCTACTCCTTGTGCCGCGCACAGCGACAAGCCGGAATAGCTGGCTTTACTCCATTTACGCCCGAGGCGTCTTGAGGCGTGCCAGTCAATTTGACTGTTAATTGACAAGGAGGTAAGCGTGAGATGCGGAACATGCACGGTGAGACCAAGACAGTTCCGCATGTATGGCTCTAAGGCCAGATGTAAAGACATATAGCTATGAGAGCTATTTGTCAACAGGTAATGAATGCATTCGGTAAGCATGTACAAAGATGTAAAGTATCAACAGTTGCCGAATGATCATAAAAACATGTTTGAACAAGTAAAATCGATCATCATGATATGACATCGTAGAGCTCTATTGCATGGATCGAATTAATTGACAACATGGAACAAAAAGCAGGTAACTCACAAATATAAACATAATCTAAATGACACATGCATAGGTTTCATCCAACTAGTCTGCCGCACGTCTAGCCTTCCTAAACCCGTCAAGCTTAAACCCTTGCAAGCTAATCCACCGCATGATACCACTTGCTATAGATATAAACCACTTACCACAACTAGATCAATTCACCGCATGATACAATCTAACCATGATAAGCTAAAAGCACGCATACATCTAAATAGATCTATAAATGCTCATTACTCGTTGAAGCGCGTATGCATAGACCAAGAAAGTGCATATGCAAACCTAATCTAAAGCAAAGCAAAGGGATTCATCCCGATTAGTCCTAACAAACAATCCACCCCATGATACACCGCAACAAGCTAATCCACCGCATGATACGGCTTGCCGGACTTAACCATTCTAAACCCTCTTCGTCCCTAGCAAACAATCCACCGCATGATACACCGCAACAAGCTAATCCACCGCATGATACGGCTTGCCAGACTAGACTCTAACGATAGGTAGATTTACACATGAAAGATACAAGTAAACACATAACTGTGTTCGGCAAGGTTGCCGAATCCAGGGTCCATGAAGAAGAAACTCACACGTAAAACCTTAGCCTGCCGCACGACTCATGACTAAACGCGCAAGAACCCAAGAACACGTGACAACCTAGATTGATCTAGGCTCGGCTATGACAGCACAAATAGATCTAATGACAAGCTTAATGATAAACATTGAAAGTATTGATGACATTTAGATCTAACAAAAGATAAAGCCGAGCTATATCAATCTAGATTGGGCAAAGAGTGTGTGCAAACATAAATAAATAAATAGATAATCAAGTAAGAATCATGCACCACTCGGTAACTTAATGAATTCATTAGGGTGCCAAGCCTAATGAAGCCGATAACTAGCTCTCAGCCAGATCTTAGCCCACCGGATGGCTCATGATCGACAAAAGAACCCTCTTGCCCCTGATAGCTTAAATCCGCCTGACGATACTAAGCGTGAACAAGACTTCTTGCAATAATCTAAATCCGCCTGACGATACTAGACATGGTGCAAGGTTGCCGGTACTTACGGAGGTCGACGGGTCGATGAATCCTCTCGCAGTAGATCGACGACACGACTGGACTCGAAGGGTGGCCGGAGCCAAGGCACGGAGCCGGGTTGGTTGTATTTGATTTGGTAGATCGTTTTACAGTTGCCGGGGGTCTCATATTTATACCCTGGGCTTGACGAGTCCTAACTAATTACGAATAATAATGACAAAAATATCTAGCTAAGATACATTGTCCTCCAAGTCTTCTCGGAGTCACGGAGTTGTACGTGACGTGGGCCCTTGTCTTCGGATATTCCTCTTGATGCTCCACGCTTGCCGAACCATCTGTTGCCCAGCTCTTCTCTTGGACTCAGGCTCCTAGCCGAATAACAGCGGCTCCCCGAACGCTACAGCGTCGCTGCTTGTCTTTTACTAGCCGAATGACCCCTTACCGAACCATCGTGTACCGGCCCATCGGTCATCCAGGCTCTACCAAATTTTGGTGTTAACAATATCTATACGTGCATTTGAAAGTTTTGGATTTGCCTAATGTGCATAGTAAATACTTAAGAAGTAACACGCATTTGAAAGTTGATTTTTTACCACATTTGGGATAAATACGAGCCCTCCATTTCGTTAAATCCAATGATTAAAAAGTAAGATGGACCAGATAGGAGGAACCTAAGTTACGGGCCGGAACAAAAAAAACAGGTGGGACTGATATGTAATTATTTTTTGAAGGGTATAGTGGTCTTTTCATGTCTGATGAGAAAAACGCCACCACACTTCCCCGCGGGCATGCCTCCAGCTCACGTCGTGCTCGTCGGAGGCGCTCCTTCGAGCGCCGCTTCCGTCCCATCCCCAACCCTCTCCCCCTCGCATGCAGACCTCTTTAAGAAGCGTTGGTCCGAGATCTTGTACAACCGACGAGCGTTTGGGGCTGTGGCGTTGTCCCTTGCGGCCTTGGTCACTGCATGACAGAGCTGGGAGCAGACCTTCACTGACTCTCTCCATGGGGAGGCTGTGCTTTGAGCAGATCGTCACCGTTCTCTCCTTATTGCGGTGGATCTCGCGAGGGACGGGCAACACCCATAGTTGCAATGATGGCGCCGCGCGGACAAAGACACACGCCGACACGACATCTATGGCCTCCTCATCGCCACTCCCCTGCCCCCACCCCTCTCGACCCTAAACTTAAGAAGGAACACACATTTTTTTAGAATCGACGGCAAAAGCTTTGCCACGATTTCTATTAGACGAATAAAAGTAAAAGGCAAGTGCCCGCCCAGTTTTTTTTTGGAAACCTTAGGGCCGAAAAACAATACAATTGTGGAGGGTACCCTACTCCATCTGCACACCTAGGTACCGAATCAACTCAACTCGCGCCACAACTAGTGCCCACTCAACTCGACTCAACTTGGTCGAAACGGCGACCACAACTAACCACTCAACTTGGTCGAAACGACCCACACCTAACAACTCGGATGGGAGAAAATAAGCATGACGGTCCGCTTCGGTTGGATTGGGTCATCAACACGAGCATCCATCCATAACGACCGGTCGGATTGGGACATCGACACGAGCCACCTCGTAGCAACCACCAAGAAAAAAAAACTAAAACACACACAAACACAAAGCTACACCACCACCACCACACGGGAAAGGAGCCAAAAGCAAGCCGGCGAGAACTGCGCCGTCGTCACCAACGTTGTGCCACGCCAAAAGCCGCGCGGCCGCCGCAAGCCCAAGCGATTACCTAGACTCCTCCACCAAGGGACTATCCTCCTCGAGCGGCACATCCGATCGTCGACCCCCCTGCTCCAGCGTTGCTTCAACAGAAACCCCGTTGCGGCACCATTGTAAACCACTGATCCCAGCCACTCTGCGTGGGGGCCTCGCCTCACCCAATGCCACAACTCCACTGCCAGGGACACTCCACTATTTGGGACTCAGATATCTGAAAGCGCTTGAGAGCACCATCTCCGCCTCACCGGCACCGAGATCACCACCACCTTGCGCGCCAACTCAAGACCTCCAGCACCCGGGGGCCCTCTGCACCCCCCGCCAACACGGACGACGCACCACCATAGCCTCAACGCATAGGCAACAACACCGCCACAAGCCGAGACGGGTCTCCAAATGCGGCGCCTCCAAGGAGGACACGACGCTAATGGCGCCGTCGTCGCACGTCCAAAAAGGACTGGGTTTTCACCCTGAGATAACCCCGAATGACCATGGCAGTAGCCCGTGCCCCCGCCTCCGCAACGCCTCCACCGAGAAGCCCGGCACAGCCGAGGCACCACCACGGATCGCCCGGCAAGCACCGAGACGCCCCAAGCCCGCCACCAAGGCGGCGCGGACCGATATCGCCGTCGAGGGTGAGAAGGAAGCGCCAACCACCTTGCCGCACACCCATCGCCCGCGAACAGGACGCCCCCGACCTCACCATCTCCGGGCCGCCACGCCGCCGAAGAACGCGACGCACGCGAAGGGGCCACCGGATTAGACAGCCAGCGGCACCGGCCGTAACCACCGCCCGGCGCCAAACGCACCGACCGCAGCCACCTCCCTTGCGCACCCCACATCGGTCGCCTGTAGCCGCCGTCTCACGCCGAGCCCACGAGACACCGTCGGGCTGTCGCGCCCCACCGCGGCCGTCGCCGCCGTCACCTTGCGCCGCCGCGCGCCCCATCCACACAACGACACGCGCCGCGGCGGCGTGGCCACCGCACCATCACCATCCGAGGGGCCTGAGTCCGCAAACAGGCAACCCAAATCAGGCCTCCTGCGCTGGATCGGATGCACGGAGCCGCCGCCGCCATTTGTAGATCCACGCGGCGAGCTCCTCCCCAAAGACCTCCGGCGACAAAGAAGCAGCCCCCAACCACTCTAGCACCGTCGCGGGGCCGCCGCGCCGGCGCATCCGCGGAGCCGCCGCACCACGCCACCATGGTTGCCGAGAGGTCCCCGCACGGAGCTTCAGCTAGCCCGGTGTGAGATCCCGCCGCCACCTTCCTAGGGGCGGCGCGGGCATCCCGGCGGCCACCTCCGGCAGCGGCGAGGAGGGAAGGGAGGGTGGGGAAAGTTGACGGCGGCAGCGCTAGGGTTTCGCCTCCCGAGTCGCCGTGCGGGGTGACGCGGGGGCCGAAGGGAGTCGCTGTCAGCTAATTCGGTGGATCGGTTTTGGCTGGCTAATGAAGGAACACACGTTTGAAAGTTTCGGATTAACGTCATTCAACTCTAGGCTCGTCATCTATCCAATGGTCATTACTATAGGCCCTGATTGGTTCAAAAGTTCTAGGACATTTTTTTGTTCTAGAAACTTAAAAAAAAAGACTCTCAAGGAGGTACTTCTATTATCTTTTAGCAAAAAGACCCTCCTATTTAGTTTACTAGAGACTTTTAGGATTTTTTCTAGCGACAACACAGAAAAGTTTCTGAAACCAAGCACCTCCTATATTTTTTTGACAAAGAATACATGTGCGCAATTTCATACGTATATCTCTCGACCCGTTGCCAATTGGCGTGATATGCATTCACTATCGCTATATATAAAGTGTGCTAGGGAGCGAACGGTTGATGGGCACTCTCCCTCTGAATATTGTACCCCGCGTGGAAGAGTGGAGCAGCCGAGCAGCGGCACATGCACCACAGTGGCAGAGAGCTAGCGGAGTGGAGTTGTCCATCAGCCCTTGTTTTGGAGCAGAAAGAATACATACGCCGGCACGGCGCATCAGACATGCAGGAGCAGGACTTGTCCAACTCTCCAAGGTCCAAGAGCACATAAAATATATTGCTTGGATATCATATCACCTAACATGCAGGACCAAAGCAATGGAACACGAAAAGATACCTACTTCTACTTGTATGACCTGCATAGGTTCAACTGGTGAAATTCACTGAAAGAAAAAAAGAGAGAAGAAACATGTGACCTCACAAAATGTTGGTCACATATATAACAACCATTGAAAATTGTTTTTTTTTCTAGCAGAAAAAAAAAAAAATCGAGTTGAACTTGAAAGGGGAAAAATGCTGATCATGTGTTTCATGTTTTTACGTTCCTATATATTCTCCTAGACCAATGCAAAAATTAGCCAAAAAAGTCAAACAATTAGGCATAAAAACCAGTTAAGTGAACCAGGAGATTCCCACCAATTAACTCTATTCTAAGTGAAACTGATTACAGGTTTAACAATACTACCCCATTGCAAGCTAATCATTAAGATGGTCATGGAACTACAAATGCTGAATGAGGCACCTAGTGGAAAAAAACGCGTCCGTGTCGCCCTCCCATAGGGGCGGCTCGAGCGAACCCAACCCTAGCCGCCGCGCCGACCCTCACCACTGCCCCCTCCCCACGCCGTTGCCAGAGGGCGCCGCCGGGAGGCCCGCACGGCTCTCTAGGAAGGCAACGGCAAGGTTTCCCTCCCTGCGCAGGCCCGAGCTCCTTCGTGCGGGAATGGAGGTCGGCGATCGGCGAGCGCGCCATCATCATGTCTTGCTCCTCTCTGGCGATGCGGCGGCGACTCCGGCCTGCCAACGGCCGGATCCGGCAAGGGCGGAGCCCCTCCCAACGTTTTTGGCGAGGATGGCCGGTCTGCCCACGGCAACTATAGGCGGGTTTGCGCCCGCCGGCCGCTGCTCCGCCCCGGTGCCCTTGTAGGCCAACCACTCCCTCCCCACCCCACCCGCCCCGTGGATGCGCCGCGGCAGCGATCGACCTCCTTCTCGACGGCGGTGGTGGCAGCTCGCGGCTCCATCTTTGGTCTTGGCGCCCTTGCCCCGTGGTGGTGTTTTCCGCGTGGTGGAGCACCGCCTCGGGGTTCGGGGCCTACGGGCGCTGGCGCCGGCGGCGCTGCCCGTGGTGGTGTTTTCCGCGCGGTGGACCGACGCCCCCTCTCATCCGGGCGTTGATGCGTGCCGGTGCGCGCCTTCCTCCGTTGCGGGCGAAGTCCGGAGTGGCTCCGCACGGTGTGGCGGCAACGGGTACGCGAAGATGCTTGTTGGCGGCGCCTCCCACCATCGCGGGCGAAGTCCGACGCTGCTCCGTGTGGTGTGGCGGCGGCCAACAAACGCCACTGCGCAGGCCGGGACGCGCGGCGCGCGCCTCCCTTTGTCACGGGCGAGTCCGGAAACGGCTCCGCGCTGGAGTGGAGGCGGCCGACTACCCCCTTTCTTCTTCGTCTTGGCACAGATGTTCGCCAGTGCGGGCCTCCCATCATCGTGGGCGAGTCCGCAAATGGCTCCGCGTGGTGTGGCGGCTACCGACTCACTTCAGTTCGGGAGCAAAGGTTCTGGACGAAAGCCTAGCTTAGATCTTTTTGAGCCAACGACGAGATTCTCCTCTTGATGGCGTCACTGAAGAACCTTTTATAGCCTCTTCCCCTCGGACGAAAGCCTCGCTTGGTTAACGATGATTACGTTACGGCGTCATTCACCTCCCTGGAGGCATTGTTGAAGAGCTCTTGTGTCTTGGTGTAGTAGTCTCTTCTCTCGTCACTGTTTTTCTTTGTGGTTGTGCCTCTTGTGCCCTATCCACCCTAGGCTAGGGTGTCAATTTTATTTTTCCTTCCCAAACTTCTAAATCTTACATTTGGGATCGTTTTGGGCCAATATATAAAAATTCAGGTGGGGAACGCCTCCACGGTGAACATTAAAAAAAAAAAAAAAGACAAATGATGAATGAGCGTTACCGTGTACCTGCGTCACGCAAAGTATTTTTTTGGAGTATTGGAGTGCTTGTGTATAATAAAAACCTTGTAGTAGTTTCTAAAATTGTCGTCTTTCACCAAAACCATAGTCCTTTTGAGTTTAGGTACTATATAATGGTCTAACTTTTTTTCTAAACCATATAGTTTTATAAAATATCATGTATACCCGAAGCAAATTACCATCCTCCTCCCTCTTTCAGTTCAGAGCAAAGCATATGATAGGAATTAGGAGTACAAAGGATGGGGATGCACTACTAGAAGAGTGTCTCTGTAACTAACCAATAACTCCTGACTAGCAACCTCAGCAATCATTAAACATGATGCAGTGGCCCAAAATCAAAATGTTTGGACGTGGTAACTTTCACAATGAGAATCACCATGGCGCAGAGGCTAGCTTCTGAAGCGCTTGACCGCTTTTCTTCAAGCTGGACTCCAAGTCCTCCATCTCCGAATCCACTTTTTGCACTACATCCTTCACATTCGACAGCTGAAGCTCAAGAGCCTTCATTTTCTCCCCAGCACGAACCCGCTCCAGTTTCAACTCCTCATACTTATCCTCCCACTTTGCATAGGATTCTGTCGACCGAGAAGCAACACCAAGGAGACCGTTGACGCGACTGAGCAAGAACGCAACGTTCATGCCCAGGAGCTCAAAGGACTCGAGCGTCTTCTTCCAGACCAGGAAGTCCTCGTGGGAAGAGGCTCCCACTTTGCAGGCCCTGATACCATCAGCGATGCTGACCGTCTCTATGATCACTCCCGCAACGAGGGTGGGCTGCAGCTGCTTGATCAGGTCCTTGTGAAGAAGCGACTTCTGGGAGCAGCAGAGCTCGTAGTATGTCCTGCGTAGGTGATCATGGAATTCGCAGTCGATGGCCAAGCAGTCCAGGATTATGTTGACGTCGCTGAAACTTGTCACGTCATCGAAATCGATCTCTGAATCTGAAATCCTGATGCCGTTTGCGTTGCTGCCATCAGTTGGAGGCACTTCACGATTATTGGTTGTGCCGACCTCCGTGTCCTCCTCTGTTACGACATCCTCACCGCTTTGTTCTTCTCCTACTTCATTTAGGAGATTCAGTAGTCAGCCTATATATGCCCATGTGTGATGGATTCACAATTGCAAACTTAGCAAGAACTTGCTTACCTTTCTTGCGCGCTTCCAAATTCTGCAGATTGGGATCTACATCTGCTGTTGTAAATCCATTTGCTCTGACAATGTATACCTGAATGGAAAAAGGCATAATCAGGAGTGAACATTAAATGACTGGATTTGTAATGCGCTGATGAAACAGTTCAAGAATGTGTACCCTGCAGTAAACATATTAAGAATGCAAAGATTAAGCAATCCACAGCATAATGCACATTGGGAAACAACTTTCCTTGTAACAAAATTATCTTCAGTTAAAAAATAAATGGAACTGGCAGTCATTAAAAAACACTTGCCTTGAATTTCATTGACTTCACGAGCTCAAAAACCACAATGTCTCCAACCTTAATACCATGATCAATTGCAAAACCTCTCCACCCTGCACTGAGTCCCTGCTTGTATCCAAGGTAAGTCGTGTCATGGTCCTCTCCATTCTCATCTTCTAGCACAATCACGACATCTCTATTCGGAAGATGTTTGTCACAAAAGTGTTTTGGTAAACCCTAAAAAGAGGAACACGAAAGTCAAATACAAAGAAGCCAAAGAGATACTGATCTCCTAAGGTTTGAATTAGTGGTTGTCTATTTTCTTTAATAACACGGAATCTTTCAATGAAGTGTCAAACTATAATATATAACAGGAAATGCCATTAGCTGGCAAATTATTTGTTTCCTAGATCTGCTATGCTCTCCTCTCCCAAAGCTTATTTTTCATGAATGCAACAATGATATGTTCAGGTCCCAGGAATAAGGGGAAAATTGCCCTGTGACTATGGAATTGAATCTTTCCAAGCCTTCATTGTACCTCTAAGACGGCGCGCATTTTTCTGCTAATTTGATGTTCTGATAGAAATATAGTGTTTCCTCATGTTCTCTATTTGTTCAAACATGTTTTTCATATGAAGCAGATATTTTCTTCAGCACTGGGCAAACACAACAAGTATCAGCTTACCAGCCAAAAACCCTTGACGACGTGGGATCTTAGCATATGCTTGATGAAGCTAGGATGTTTTGCTGGTAAATTTGACTGTATCTCCTCAGCTCTAGCCACAGCAGATTCCCTATTTTCGTCAACACTAGAACTACTTAATAACAAGGGTTGCAAACTTCAGGTACAGTTTACTCACGACAATATAAAAATAAAGCAAGATTATAATTACCTTACACTTACGTAATGGCCATTAGCATCATATCCCTGTGAGGTCACAATTTGTACATGGTTAGTTCAACCCTTCGGCCTAGTACCATTGGAAAGATAAGAAAAACAAATTGACAAAAAAAAAAAAAAAGAAAAAGATAAGTTCAAATAGAGCAGTATAAAATGAGAAAACAAAATCCACTCAAACTATATGTTCTTAAGTAATTCTGTTCCGTTTGGATCCCTTCATTTTGGAGGAACTGAAATCTACTTAATAAATTAGATTATTTGGCTTGGAATTTGAGATTCCACAACTTTCCAAATTCACAAATATGCACATCTCAAATTCATAGGGTGGGAGATGGGAAATGGATTTTATAGATCACCATGTTATGTTTGTACTCTCCAACTTAAGTAAAGTTACAGAAATTATAAAGTCTATCTCAAATATGTGCCTAAACTACCATGAATTCAATTCTAAGGATCCAAACGGGCTCTTAAGGAAATCTGAGTCAGACCACAAAATTATAAAATGTCCAATTTGTAGTATCAAGTCTGTTATGATCTTATAACTGCTAGCTCTTTTTAGTGCTTCTATTCTATATATAGCTTTGTGTTAAATGAACAAATATAAATAGGGAGCTGGATAGTAGATCTTTACTTGTGTCTGAGGAACACCAGGAAGCTTTCTTTTCTTAGGCCCCACTCTTCTTGGCCTCACAACCTTCCACGATGAGAATATTCAAAGATCAAAAAGGTTAGAGCAATAAGTTTAGAACAATATCACAATTCAGCAAAGACGTAAAAATATTGATTTCAGATGCAGTGTTATTTGCTGGTCATGTAATACATTAACCAGACTAATGCTATGAAGAATTGAACATGAGTCCACTTGTTGCTGCCTATTGGTACTGCCGCGAGGCGTTCACGTTCCTCCTTCGCCTCGAGCAACGCCTTTATGCGATCCAGCATTGTGGACATATGATGGAGCTGCTCAAACATGTTACGATGCCCCTCAGCAAGGGCGTGTAAGGCATCCACAGTAGAAGCCATGGGAATGGATCGAGACCAAAGCAAGCTGGTAGGACATGTTATGATTCTTGCATCATTTGGGGATAATCGTTTGGCAGGAACATGGCCTGGCAAAGTCGGCATGAAGGTGATAACCAAGAGAGGTGATTGTCTGTTCTTTCTTCATTGTTTTCCTTCTTGGTACATCACCTCTCTTTATATAGAAAGGACTCCTGGCCACTTAAGGAAGGCCCAATTAAATCATTACAAATCATATCCAATCCTATCGCTAATTGACCCAAACTTAATCCTATCTCTAACTGATCAAATCCCAATAACTAATCTAATCTCTTTCCTAATCCCTGGCCCATCCTGGGCCCAACACCCATAGAAAAACCAAACTGCAAATCTAGTGTATGTATTCTCTCCGTTATGTAATACGGTGCATTCTAGCATTCAAAATTTGTCCTCAAATATAGAGGACAAAACCTAACTTTGCATTAAATACTTTCCATTTATCAACCAATCACCATTAATTACATTGATGATAACATTTAATTAGGAAATAAAATGAGGCTACATGCGTCTTTTATGTTCTCCCTTAATTTGTCTTATTAAAATTCCTAGAACACACTATACAGAGCAAGTACTTCTATAAGATTGATACTGTTTACAGAAGAAATGAAGTGGAAGTACACGTACTTCTAAAGGAATAACCTCTCCATCATCATCGTCCGTATCACCACAATGAATTGCTAATGCAGCAGGTTCGTTAGCAAAAACAATAGCAAGCTCATCATCCTGCAATCGTGTAACTTTGGTCATTATAGAGGCCCCGAAACGCCAAATTTCATATCAGTATGTTCAGCGGGATGGTACTACTCTGAATCAGAAAGTTTTCAGAGAAGTTCCAAAAAAAAAAAAAGTTTTCAGAGAAATGCAGGCAGCAGTGTCAAGTTACGCGACGGCGGCGCGGGCCCTCACCTTTGGTATGGCATCATCATCCTTGTCACTCTCGCTACTGCCGGAGCTGCTGTCCAGCAAGTCTGCCCTCCACTTGATCAATTCCATCTTCTTCTCCATCTTGGCGTTGGTGGATCGGGAACCCGCCGGCCTCCCCCTTTTCCGCTGGTTTCGAAAGCAGGGTAACGGATTCAGTATATTCCGATAATCGACTCAATAGCGAGAATACAAACGAATGATGCATTACTACGAGACGATTCAAGAAAACCCTGAGAAATCTCACAAAATTAAAGAACCAATCCAAGATCGTCAACGAGATCAATTAATATGCGATAATAATAAATAGGTGCGCTTTTTAAAAACTATAAATAAATGCGCTTGATGATAAACAAGTCTATGGCAGGGGATTTAATTGGGAAGAGAAAGGAACATGCTTTGATGGGCTGGTCGATCCCCATTGGATTGCCGCCGCTATCCTTGAGATCGCATGCCCTGCCTGTTCACTGCGATTTGGTTCGGAATTGGGGTTTCAGGTTCGAAATGAAGATGCAGAGCAGGGGAGGAGGAAGAGCCGGATGCGTTGCGTATATATAGGAGGGATAGATAGATAGTACTGAAATGTAAGAGCCGACCGTTGAGTGATTGACGGCATGGGGGTTCTCGCTTCTCCGTTGATGGATGTTTTTGTTTATTTTTTCAAAAACGTTCCACCTATACAATAATACAACGCCAATTTTGCTATTAGATTTTTTAAAAAAAACAAAATGTTCATTTTCGTAATATATTTCCAAATTACATAAAAAACTAAGGGATTTGCTAAATTTCAGGTGCCTGAATTTTTGTTTTATTTCAGGCGACGGCTATTCTACATATTTTATACTAAAATTGTAAGGTTTAGTTCGTTGCAATTTACGTAGGCGGTCTGCAATTTTCGGTTCCAATAACAAAAGCCGGTTTGTCGATTCCGGCTAGATTGGGCGGAATTGACACGTGTTCTTCGACCGTTGGAGCTCCCGAGATGGCGTAGGGGCTGCAGCTTCGCCCGGCGGCGTCGAGCGGCAACACGAGCAACGAGGTGGAGAGGAGGAGCCGTGGGAGGGGGCGGTGGTGGTGGCGGCCCGGCGCGCCCGGGGCCAGCGGGGCGCGGCGGCGGGTGGCGAGGGAAAGGCGCGCGCGGGGGGCGGCGGCGCGGTTATGGAAGACCGAAGGCGAAAGATATTTTTTTATTTGCTTGCTTATCCCCTAGAGATTACATGCCTCTTGCTTATATAGCCCGACTAGTGGGACTTGTAATCTAAGCAATCTCTATAAGGTTTCCTTATACGATTTGGAATACCTTTACAAGCATATCTTATTTTATTATTTTCTAATAAGGGTCTCCCTTATAGATGAGATATCCCCTTGCACAAAAAAATTACCTAAGATAATCCTAACTTGTAGATGAAGCGAACTCGGACTCGTATGGGAGAGGGAAGGCGGCGGCAAGGGGCGCGCCCCTTTGCGCGGGCGCGCCGGCCCCTCGGGCGGGCGGCGGTCGTGTCAAGCCCATCTAGCCCTCTGGGTGGCCCAGTCTGGTTCATGACATCTCCCCACCGTTCGACGAGGCGGCGCGTCCACGTGCCGCCCAACCCACCACGAGTGGCGAAGGGCAGTCCGATCGGGGAAGTGACCACCCGGGCCCGAAGTAGAAGAAGACGAGGACCACACTTGTCGTCGTCGCCGTTGCGCATTAATCGGGCGCCCTTGTCGGGCGAAGGAGAAGTCGAGGTGGAGATTGCCGAAGTAGATGCTGAACTTGTAGCTCAGCGGGGGGCTGCACGAAGGGGACGTTCCGCCCATGCACGACGCATGACGGAGGCGCCGAGGGTCCCTGACAGCTCAATCATCCGGGCGGGTCGGCGGAGGAGACGATAGGTGTAGGTCGTCGGCACCGTCACCTTAGCATGGAGCTGCCGGTGCAGACGTGACGGATCGACGAGGCGGCAGGAGGTGAAGTCGAGGAGGCAGCCAGAGGAGGTCACTCGGGCGCGTGCCGACGGGCGCCCCGGCCTGGATCTCCTCAAGGCGTCCAGGCCGCACCGACGGTGACGTTCCCAATGCGGAAGAAGACGTCGCCGTTGTTGTCGAAGAGGAGGATGGCGTGGCACCCTCGATCCGCTCGTCGGGGTGTGCCTGGAGAAGGAGGATGCTCGTCGGGAACGCCTGATCCTCTCGAGGACGATTGGGAGGTGGAAGCCCACCGCTACGCCATGCAGCGGCACGTTCTCCCCCAACAGGAAGTCCCGAGAAGCTCTGAAGTAGCGGGGATGTAGTAGCGGTGGAAGTACCTCACGATGCCATAGTGGAGGCTCCACTCGCGCCGTAGCCCGCAACTCGATGGCGTTGGAAATGATCCCGAGCTCCTTGTTGGTCGTCGTGGCCAGGTCTTTGCTCCGTGATCATGTCGTTCGACGTCAGGCCGTCGATGTCGTCCATAGCAACAGTGAGGCGCTGCTGGCCTGGTATGCGGTCAACCAGGGCGGCCGCGATGTCGTCGTCGATGTTGCCGGGGTAGTCGTGGTGGCCGGCCTTGCCCGCCGCCGTTGCGGCGCCTCGCCGGCGTCGTCCGGCTCGTCGTCGTTAGCGGCGGGCGAGGTCGATGGCCTCCTCCATCGAACGGGGCTCGAACCACTCGAGTGCCGTCCGCAGCGAGGTGCGCAAGCCTTCGACGAAGAGGCTGACGCGGTGGCGCTGTCCCTCAAAATCCATGCGTGTAGCATAGACTTCGAAGGCGTCAATGTAGTCTTCCAGCTTGCCGCCCTGGGAAGGCGGCGCGTACGCCCCCGTAGTGTCCAGGTGCCGAGGCGGGCCGAAGTGATGTCGCAGGCGCCTGGTGAACTCGTCCCACTCGAGCGGGGACTTCTTCTTGGACAGATCGATGTACCAGACTGCAGCAAGACCAGTGAGGTGGAAAGCAGCGTAACTCACATAGTAGTCCGGGTCGATGTCCAAGTTGAGCTCGTAGAAGAGCTCCAGCTTGCGAATCCAGAGGTCGGGGTCGTCGGTGCCGTCGTACTCCTGGACTTGCAGACGGGTGACATAGCGGGGAGGGTGTGATGCCGCGGGTGGCAGCACGGTCGGGCGCCCGCCGGTGGCGCGGTCGGGGACAGGGGGCGCCGCGGGTGGCGCCATCTCTGCCGGAGAGTCCCGCGCGGTCGCGGTGTCGGTGGAGAGGGAGAGGGCAGCCGGTGCTGCGGTGTTGTCGAGGATGACGTTGATGACGGCCGGTGCGTCACGCATAACGTCATCTTCCTCCCGAGCCGGAGGATGGCGGGGTCGGAGCCGACGACGAGGTCCGCGGGGGGGGGGGGCGGGCCGGGGCGGCGCACAGGGCCGCCCCGTGCCGGCGGCGGCGGCAACCGCCGGGCAATCCTCCGGCGTGGTCGTCGTGACGCGGCGGGGGTCCTCGAGGCGGTGTAGACGCACTCCATGCAACGGAGGCGGGTCTCCATGTTGTCGAAGCGCCGGCTGATCCGGGCGCAGTTGTCGTCGAGGAGCGCCTTCAGCGCCGCGGTGAACTCCTTCATCTCGGAAGCCATGGGTGGTGGGAATCGTCCTGGTCTCCGGATACGGTACCGTCCGATTCGGCTAGATTGGGCCGAATTGGCACGTGTTCTTCGACCGTTGGAGCTCCCGAGATGGCATAGGGGCTGCGGCTTTCGCAGGCGGCGTCGAGCGGCAGACGAGCAACGAGGTGGAGAGGAGCCGTGGGAGGGGCGGTGGTGGGGGGGGCGGGCGGCGAAGGCGGGAAGGGCGCGAGGGGCGGGGCGAGGGCGGGCGGCGGTTGCGGAAGACCGAAGGCGAAAGATTTTTTTTATTTGCTTGCTTATCCTCTAGAGATTACATGCCTCTTGCTTATATAGCCCGACTAGTGGGACTTGTAATCTAAGCAATCTCTATAAGGTTTCCTTATACGACTAGAATACCTTTTACAAGCATATCCTATTTTATTATTTCCTAATAAGGGTCTCCCTTATAGATGAGATATCCCCTTGCACACCAAAAATTACCTAAGATAATCCTAACTTGTAGATGAAGTTTAACTCGGACTCGTATGGGAGAGGGAAGGCGGCGGCGGCAAGGGCCCGCCCCCTATATAAGAGGCGCGCCTGGCCCCCCTCGGGTCGGCGGCGGCCATGTCGGGCCCATCTAGCCACTAACGGGTGGCCTAATTCTGGTTCATGACACAGTTAAACAAACTACAAACCTTACAAAATTTTATATGTGTTGGCACAAGGACAATTTACAAATTAACAATTATTTTCTATATTTAGACAAGGACAAATTTTATAGTACAAGAACAATTTAAAAATTAACAATTATTTTCTATAATTAGACAAGGACAAAAATTTAATATGTCACTATGACAAAAATTTAATATGTCACTATGACAAAAATTTAATATGTCACTTGCCAAAATCTTCTGAAATCTTTAAATTTCAGGCACCTGAAATATAGGAAAAGTGAAAAACTAAATAAACAAGGTATAATATTTTATACAAAGTATTTGGATTTTATCGCCTACTTCCCTCGACGTAGCTGAACACGGTTTGCCTCAAAACATGGGACAAACCGCAAGCATCAACGTTTTGAAACCAATCAAAAAAAACATCAGAATCGATAAATATCAGTCGTTGCATCGTATCGTAGAACACAGTATACGGCGCCAATTCAACACCTTCTATCCTTGATTTTCTCTGCACAACCATCGCTGATGAGATCAGCAATCCGAAGTAGCTAACCTCCAATTCTTGATTTTCTCTACACAAATCGATAAATATCGCGATATGCTCTCGTAGGCAAGGTGCCCTCAACAAAGGGCACTGCCGCCGCGCTCGCCTCTCCCTCCACCCCCCCCCCAAACCCCCGACCCCTGTCCTTCCCTCCTCTACCTCCAACCTGTCGGCGACCATAGTGGCCTGGGTCAGGCTGGCCTAGCGGATCCGCCTCTTAGCGGCCCGCTGCTCTCCCCTACTCGCTCCTTCCATGACGGGCGGATCGGACAACCGCCGCCCGCCGACGCGTGCTGAATGGCGGTCGGTCGCCTCTGTCCGCCGGCATCCGTGGTGACCTAGGCCGGATCCGTGCCTCCCTTTGGCCGGATCCGTCTCTTGGCGGCGGCGGTCCCCGCCCTGCAGCGGATCCGCAGTAGGTCGGCGGAGACGGTTTGATTCGGGCCCTTTGGGGCCTAGATTGGCCATCCTTTGGTTTGGGCGGTGGTGCTCTCCCTCAGGGCGCCTTGCTGCTCTGCGACTGGCGCTTGTGGCGGCCGTGATGATGTGGCTACCCTCGGCGTGCCACGCCGTGCCCTTGTCTTGGTGTTGGCCATGGGTGGCCCGCTCCCACGGACTAAAAAAACTAGGTGAAAACCATGCTCGGTTCCTCCGGGACGGCGGTGATGGTGGCATTGTTGCGTCACCAACCTTCTTGAAGGCGTCGTCGAAGTTTCGGTACATCGGGGCAGGCCGGGGACGAAAGTCTTGCCTGGGGTTGTCCGGGCGTTGATTGGCATTCGTGGGCGTCATTTTCCTTTTCTCGAAGGCTTATTTGGAGCAGCGATGTATGGCCGAGGATCTGTCGTCGGCCCTTGTTCGTGCCTGATTGCGCCTCATCATGCTATTCACTTGGTATGTCCAGCTCGTGGTTGTTGTAGTCCTAGTCATTATTTTCTTACGCGGATGCTTGCCGCTGATGTAGAGGATGATGTTGGTGCTCCTCGCCCGTGGTCCTGGCTCTCAGTGACTCGGAGGAGCACCTGGAGGGCGACTTGGAGGTGCTCCTCGTCCGTGGTCCTGAGGGCTTTGTGTCCCTAGTGACCCGGAGGAGATCTCGGTCAACATGATTTCCTTGCCCGTGGTCCTGAGGGTCCTCAGTGACTCGAAGGAATCGGTCCTATCTTTCGGCGTTAATTGGACTGCTATATATGCATATGAACTGTCCATCGGCGCGACTTGGGATGCTCAAGAAGTCGCTTGAACGATTCAGTAAATTGGACTACTATATATGCGTCCACCGATGGAATATCAAGGGTGCCGTCGTGGAGGTGTCTAGCGGCGGCTTACACGCATCCCTGGCACGAGCGGACGTCGCGCGAGGAAACGATCGCGCGCAACAGGCCTTGCGCGATCCCTCTCAACTGCCGATCAAAGGGCCCACCTAATGTGTTTGCCAAGTCAAATTTGCAAAACTCTTAGAGATTGCCTATTTTTTGGCTTGCTATTCTATTTTAAGACTTTGCAAACAACCAAGAATGCAAACTCATTTATGCAAAACTGATGGAGTTGCTCTAACAAGAGACTCTGATTTGAACTATGCAGGCTCAGCTCAAAAAAATGGTTTTATACTCACACTCACCTCTAACTTGCGCATGGACAAATATTGTGTCCTTTCTATTACATATCCATTACATCTAATTCTCAAATGATGGATAACACCATGTCGTTTGTTCAGAAATGAAAATCATCAATGTCCTGTTGCAAAGAAGAATATGTGATTTGAACTATGCAGCTGTCTAACAAGAGCATCAACGAAATTACCAGACATAATCTTAATATACAAGAGAACCAAGGTTGTTTCTTACATAATTGCACGTTTCTAAGTTGCTCCTGTTTTTTGCGTAGTAGGTCCAGACTGGCATATCCTTGGTTCGAAACCACAGTCCTAGTAAACAGTGAAGTCTTTCTCACAGCATCCTCAACCCTCCTAAATGGTTCACCAGCACTAGAGAGATAAGCCGGTCCAAATCTGATGTCGGGCCTTCAAGCTCATGGCTGTTTTATTGCCAAGTTCTGAATACTCTATATGCCAACACACTCGACTTTACAAAACAGTAATGGTGCTTGGTTCACCTCCATATCTAGATCATCCATCCATGATTACAAAGGCCAACCTTTTATGACCCCGAAATAAAAGGGATCTCAGCAAGCGAAGTGGGAAGGGATAGATGGAGATTTTGAGCAGCTAGGTAAGAGATTATACCAGCTGCATAACCTGCAAGGGCAAAACCACTCACCTGCAAACACAAGAAACATGACAAGATGAACAACATGGGATGACACTTGAACTAGGATAAATGTGCGTACTGCAGGCTTGGATTTCTGAATTTCCTTGAGTTGCTATTGCCGAAAAATACATAAAGAAACATGCACTCAGGATTTATACTGTTTCACTGATGCTAATAGGGTTTGGTATCCTGAGATGTACTTGTGACATAGTTGTAAGTTACCAATTGATGTATCACCAACATCATAACTGGAGAAAACAAAACCATAGGTTCCCAGAGTACCAGAATAAAAGCCTCAAACTCATTGCTTCAACATGGGTGAGATCACCGAAAAAATAATTCAAGAATGAAATAAAACGAAAAATAATTCACTAATGATGTCCCTAACAATAAGAATGAATATTGCTGTGAAAAAAAAACAATAAGAAGAATATTTATGGAAAATAGATGTGAACTCATAGTTGGAAGTAGGAAGCAAGATATATTTGTATAATTACCGTTTGTGATATTAACATTCATGAACTATCAGTCGAACTGTACATCATAGCCTAGATTTGCTAAAGTATTTTTCACTTGATTTTTTTTACTTTATGTTGCCATGTTTGCAAATGGTAAACAAACCATAAGTAACAGCACAGTAACAAGAAAAGACAGGGAAAAAAAAAAACAAATGATACTAAACTGAACAATGTTTACACAAACAACTGTAATATGGCTAGTAACCAAGGCCAGTCTTGTTCCGCTGGCAGGTGGTGCAGCCCCGCACTTGCATGGGGGCGCCAGAACGCCATGGTCTGGCGGTCGAGGTCCCAAAGGATGGGGCCAGGGACTTGAGCCAGTGGCAGCCCAGTACCAGCTCGTAGTCGGGAAGGGGCAGGATGAAGAGGTCGATGCAGAAAGCCTCATTGCCGATGGTGACGGGAGGTCCCAAAAGATGGGGCCCAGGGACTTGTGCTCGTTGTGCTTTCGGCGGGCGGTGGGGCAGGGGCGCCGTGGTAAGCATCCTTTGCCGCCGTGGGAGCTGCCGGAGAGGTGGTCCGACTGGGGCCGGTTGACGGCGACGTTGAGGCGGCTCTGGTCGCCCTTGATCGTGACTACCTCATTCTTGATGGAGGATAGATCGGCTAGGATGGCTTTCAGGTTGGAGTTGAGATCGTCATCCATGGCAGGCGAGAGGATCGAGAGGCTATCTGATACCAGATAATATGGCTAGTGATCTGGATGTTCTTTATTGATGAACTGGGAAGGGTTTGCAGTGGCTAAGCCTAGCAATGACAGCAACAATAGAGCTGTTCGCCCTCCCTGGGAGGCTAGACTATTCTACTTCTGCTTATCCCTCTCTAATCAGCCGGCCCTTAGTTATAGCCTCTAATGACGGCTGAGCATTACAAGCTAGACTTATTCCTCCTCTCCGAGCTGTAGAATGATGGTACAGCCATATTTAGCAAGCAGTAGACTCCTTAGCCACTAAATGCAGCTGACTGCTTCTTCTTCCTAACATAGTGGTGGCTAATGACAGAGTCCACAACAAACTGCAATGATCAGCTAAGGTACGTGCAGTAGGAAACAAAAAAATTTATTCACAACACTGGACTTCTAAAAGAGATAATCAGCCTATACAGATTAAATTCAACAGATTGTCTGGGAAATAAACGGAAATGCAGTTAAATGCACATGGCTGATACCATAATAAAGAACTTCACATCGCTGCAATAATATATCGTTTTTATAGTTTCTCTTCATATTTGAACAAAGGAGCAGTTTACCTTGCGAAAATACCAAAAGAAATCCACCTTTTCCATTCCCATAAAAGCTACTCCTGCTGCAGAGCCAATGATAAGCATTGAACCACCAGTACCAGCACAGAATGCAACAAGCTGCCAGAAGTCCGAGTCTGGAGGGAATGAAGTCAGATCATACATCCCCATGGTTGCAGCAACAAGTGGAACATTGTCTATAACTGCTGATGCCACACCAATTGCACTAGCAATAAGATCAGCATTTGGAATATTGGCATCAAGATAATTTGCTAACTGCCTCAAAATCCCTGCAGATTCCAAGCTAGTGCCAAAAAGAGAGAGAAAAACTATTAGAAAATGAACTATTGGTAATGGACTGGGCTGCAGATAACAGGCCATGTGGTTTCCCCGTCATGAAGGTGTACCAGTTTGTAAATATAAATGTATATTACATAGAAAACAATTATTATTACCATATCGCAAACAAAATATTGGCCATCACTTATACTTAGGGTAGAAAAATAGTGCAACAAAAGAAAAGGCTTCTCTCTATATACTGGAAAACTCAGACATGCAAATACTTTCTTCCTCTTTACAGTCATATCCCTTGTACTAGTTCTGCGGAAGCTGTTCCCTATGGCATCCTTTAACTGAACTACCACACCAGTGATGGCAACATAGGAAGAGTACAAAGTCATATTTTTTCTCCCTCGAACCAGCAGGAGAGCTGCACATCATTATTGTTGGAATGTAAGTGAATTGTCCACCTCTGCGCACACCAGCTTAAGCTTTTGGGTTGAACTGGTCAAGTGCATGCAACTCAATATGGTATCGGAGCTAAAGGCCTTGAGTTCGAATCCTAGTTAGCGCAATTAAATAAAATAATTGCCGCTTGCTCTTATTCCACGCCTTAGGCCTAAGGAAGCCTCCACGTGAGAGGGAGTGTTGGAATATAAGTGAATTGTCCCACCTCTTCACATCAGCTAAAGCTTTTGGGTTGAATTGGTTGGTGCATGCAACTCAATAATTATTTTATGAAAAAAGATGAAAGAAATACACAGGTAGAACAGGGTTTAGACAAGAGGGACATGGCTGCAGGAAGAGAAAGAGTATAGATAGTTAAAAGACAATGAAACTTTTGCTTACCAGAAACAAGTCAGCCCTTGTCTCTCTTTGTAAATACAGAGTTCACTAGTTTGACTCGAGAAGCACCCGATCTAAGAGCTAGAATGCAATGCAATCTCAATGAAATATCATCTCCAAACTAATTTTATTTTTAAGCTATGCTCCAACAGATCCTAATAATCTAGCCATGATCATAGTTCCATGATCTGCTGTGTGGTTGCTAGCATTCAACAGTAACCATGCCCCTGCAGTAGACAGCCTTGTAGCTACAATAACCTTGAATATCACAAAATCTACATGCTGAAGAACTGAAGATCATGTCTCAGAACACTTGGCAGCTATCACAAACTTTGTTGTTCCCCAAATAAAACAAGAACCTACTTCATTCCAAATATATGTCTAAGTGTCCTTTACAAAGATAGGCCCACAAGCCAAGAGGACTTTTACTCTGTCCTATTTTGCCCCAATTAAGATGCATCTTAATCAAACGCATAACACCCATCTCAATTATGGCAATGATTAATGGACTGTAAGGGTGATGAAGGATTGCAGGGGTGCTCTCTTGGGCACTGTAACCACCATAGTTACTGACTCAAATTCTACATTGCTATTGGTACAAGTATGCCCAATTGTGGTCCACCTTGAGGAGGCTCCAGCCTCCAAGTCATGTGTCTTCCTTGGCGGCTTCAGTCAGGAGCATGAAGGATCTGTGGACACACCTTCAGGCTGTCAACAATCAAGAGTTCAATCCAATGGTTGACGAGCTCATGATGGAGAGGTGGGATCCAATGATCCTTGAAGCTAGTATGCTATCAGTGCCACCCTAGCCTATGCGTGCTAAGGGTTGTGGCTTTTGAGGCCCCACTGGATTGTGAGTGGTTGGAGGTGGCCGTTTTTCTTTTATCTAGGTTGTGTTGGTTCTCCTTTGAGGTTTTTGTCAGTCATATGGGTGTTTGGTCATGTTAGGCATCGCTTGGTTATTTGTTTGGTCCACATAATGTCATTGCTTGATCATTGTTGGTGAGATTATCTAAGGTCGTGTTTGGTCGTTGTACCTGACTATTTTGGCCACTCTCTTAATGCAATGACATGCAGATCTCCTGCATATTCGAGGAAAAAAAGTTGTTTTGCAAATATACTTATATCTATTACAAGAAGTAAAAATAAATCTCTACCTGAAATGTTTTTTTTTTCATTCATTATTAGCAATATTGTATATCAAACATGTACAATTCTCAGTGGTACATTTGCGTTTCGGAAATAATTTTAGTAAATGAAGGGAGAGGAGAAGAATTACCTGCCAACTGATAAAAAAGAATACCTAAGAAGAATAAAATTCCCTGTGTATCAATCCGTGATAATGCTTGTGGAACTTTCAGCCGCTGCCGTTCAGTGTCTCCATAATGTATTGCATCTGTCAGGATCCAGAGAATCCCAAGACCAAGTAGTATACCCATGAAAGGTGGCAGGCCAGTGAGAGCTTTAAAGATTGGAACACACACTAATGCTCCAACTCCAACACCTAATACAAGTTGTCCCCGAGGAGCCATCTGCTCTGATGACAACAAGCTGGAAGATTTCTGAGATGACCCATTTGCTTCACTGTTCACAATGTATAAAAATTATTAGATGAGACACTGTTAACATTGATTCATTTTGTATACCATAGTTGTCACTGGTTAAGAACCTGGTGAGAGACATCAGAGCTAGTGGGACTACCAACGAAACAGCTGAGGGAATAAACAAGCCCTGCCAGATCATAAAGTAGTTCATTTCAAGAAAATGACATAGCATTTTGCTGGCATGCATAAAATAAACTGCAAAATTCCACAACACTGGGCCAAGTTCTATCTCACTTGACTATAAAGCAAAAGTGGAAAGCATATCATAAAAAGGCAGGCAATATTTTGAATTGATAACAGATATGAGTATGAAAATCATTGGTTTTTTCATTAGCAACTAAGGAAAAGAACAAAATAACATGAAAAGTTAATTAAAATTTCCAAAACAATTCAGAGAGCACAAGACAAATATTTGAATAAGCACATCGTGGAAAACAAGCAAAAATAGAAAACCTAACCTGCATTATTTTCAATGTTGTAATCTGACCATGAATCCACAACATAGTGGTTGTCACATCACCAATTGGTGTCCATGCACCGCCAGCATTCGCTGCTATTACGACAACAGCACCTAACAATCTGTTCCCAATAAGTCAATGTTTAACTCACCCAAGATGCGAAAGAACATTCCACCAAACTATTTATTGTTGGATCTGGAGAACAAAATGTTCTTTAGACTGCTATTACAACAACAGCACTGACAATCTGTGCCAATAAGTCAATGTTTAGCTCACCCAAGATGCTAGATAACATTCCACCAACTATTTATTGTTGTATTTGGAGAATAAAATGTTCTTGAGACCAATGCACTGGCATGTGATGGAACCTAACTTAAATCCTGTTCCATCTCTATTGGCACTGACCTAATAAGTGTTAGAAGAAAATACTAACATTAAATGGTGAAAGTACGCAAAACACAATCTTTGGCCTTGCCTCAACATGCAAAGAATAAGTCAAAACTCCTTATTTGCCATCAAGTGTCCCTCAACCCTAAGCCGCCACCACCAAAGAAAAAAAAACATCTTGCTGGTAGATGACTACAGCCGCAGCTTCTGACCAGCAAGAGCGAAGCGGCGGAGGCGATCAAGGAGTTCAAGGCGCGCGCGGAGGCGAAGAGTGGCAAGAAGTTGCGTGTGCTGCGGACTGATTGCAGCGGCGAATTCACTTCTGTGGAGTTCGCTACGTACTGTGTGGAGGAAGGTGTGGTGCGCCACCACACCACGTCAAACACACCGCAGTAGAATGGCGTGGTGGAGAGGCACAACCAAACTGTGGTCGGGATGGCGAGGTCAATGATGAAAGCCAAAAAAGATTTCGGGCGGAGCTGTGGGGAGAAGCGGTGACCACGGTGGTGTTCATCCTCAACCGCGCACCCACCAAGGCTCTGAGCAAAACGCCGTTCGAGGCTTGGCATGGACGGAAGCTGAATGTCTCGTTCCTAAGGACTTTGGTTGTGTTGGCCATGTCAAGAACACGAAGCCCCACCTTGGCAATCTGGAAGACAGAAGCACACCCATGGTGCTGTTGGGTTATAAGGAGGGCAGCAAGGCCTATCGGCTCTATGATCACAAGAGAGACAAGGTGGTGATCTCTAGGGATGTGGTGTTCGACGAGATGACGGCTTGGGACTGGGAAGACTCAAGCTTGTGGGAAGCTGCTAGTGTCAGCGGCACATTTGCCATCGAGCACCTGGTGATCCAAGGAGGATACTGGAGAGCAGGCTGCTGCTGCTTCTGGAGAGCAGTCTCCACTAGCAACGACACATTCATCTCCACTAAACTCCCCTGCTGCAGCAAGACAGCGGACACCTCCAGCGACGTAGGTTGAGTTCGCCTCTCCTCCAAGCGACATCGATTAGTACGTGGATGCCTTCCATGATGGAGAGGAGGTGTGGTTCCGCAGGGTGGACAACCTTGCCTAGCGAGCACCACGCCAAGCGACAGCGGACTCGGCTGCACCACGCCTAGCGAGCAGACTGCTTCGCGATCAGGAGCTGCTCCTTTTGAGTGCAGAGGAGCCACCCACGTTTGCACAGGCTGAGTGGGACGTAAAATGGAGGCGGGCGATGCTGGAGGAGATGAAGGCGATCAAAGAGAATGGGACTTGGGAGCTCGTAGATCCACCTCCAGGCTGCCGTCCAATCGGGCTCTAATGGGTCTACAGGGTGAAGCAAGATGAACGCGACGCCATTGTCAAGTACAAGGCCTGGCTTGTTGCTCGCGGCTTTGTGCAGCGTGAGGGCATCGACTTCGAGGAAGTCTTTGCTCCGGTGGCGCGAATGGAGTCCGTTCGATTGCTGTTGGCCATGGCAGCAGCGAAGGATTGGCGCATCCACCACCTCGCGTCAAGTCTGCATTCCTCAATGGCGACCTCGTGGAGACGGTCTTCATCAAGAAAGCTCCAGAATTCACCGTCAAGGGTGTGAAGGGCGCTGAGCACAAGGTGCTCAAGCAAGGCGCTTTATGGGCTGTGGCAGGCCCTCGGGCGTGGAACGCCAAGCTCAACACCACCTTAGGCGAGCTTGGGTTCACTCGCTGCGCCACAGACCACGCGGTCTACACGCGACAACAGGAAGGAGGAGCTCATCGTCGGCGTGTATGTGGACGACTTGATCATCACGGGAGCACGTGCGGGGGACATTGACGGCTTCAAGCGCGAGATGACTGCTCATTTCAAGATGAACGATCTTGGCGCACTCTCCTACTACCCGGTATTGAGGTGAGGCATGGGAAGGAGCACATCTCCCAAGGACAACATGCCTATGCAGAGAAGTTGCTGGAACGCAGCGGCACGGGCGGCAAGTGCTAGCCGCGGCGCAACTCCGATGGAGGAGCGGCTGAAGCTAAGCAAGCACAACACCGCTGTGAAGGTGGACGCGACGCCGCTATCGGAGCATCGTCGGGCGGGCTGCGCTACCTGAGACATACCCGGCGGTACATTGCGTTTGTGGTTGGTTATGTCAGCCATTTCATGGAGGAAACACGTTCGTGGTCGGTTACGTTAGCCGTTTCATGGAGGACCCGCGTGAAGATCACTAGACAACAGTGAAGAGGCTGTTGCGCTTACGTCAAGGGGTCACTTGATCAAGTGATCATCTTCCCCAAGCACATGGCGAAGGTCATATGAGGCTCACGGTCTTCAGCGAGGCAACCCCAAGACCAAGGAAGGTGAGCCGGAGATCACTCTTTTCAGTGATGCAAACATGGCAGGTGACATTGATGGTCGACGAGCACATCGGTGTTCCAATCTTCATTGGAGATGCGCCTTTTGCTTGGCAGCGCCCACAGCGGCGCCAGCTGCTAGGCGAGTTGACTGGTGAAGAAGCTCATCCGCCAGCCCTTATGGTGGACAGCCCGCCATCGCCCTTTGCAAAGAATCAAGTCCTCCACGGCCGCAGCAAGCATATCTACACTGGTTTTCACTTCATCCGTGATTGTGTCAATGGAGGACAGATTGGTCTGGAGTTTGTCGAAACCGGATTATAGCTCGCAAAAAAACTCACCACGCCACGCGGCCGTCTTCGGTTCATGGAGTTGAGGACCAAGATTGAATGGTGCGAAAAGAAGCAAGAGCAGCAAGATTAGGGGAAGAACTGTTGAATAATTTACTGCTGAGAAGTCTGTAACTGCAGACAAGTTCTCAATCAAGACTGCAGCCGCGGAGAACACTAGATTAAATATCTGAAACTGCAGACCAATTTTGAAAGTTGAACAACAGTCATGCTGCAGGGGAACACTAGACTCTAGTAGTGAGGACACAATTTTGGTAGCCATTGTATCCCTTGGCTAGTAAATATGAAAGCTCCGGAATTCACCGTCAAGGGTGTCAAAACGGCAACAATTCTATACAATGGAAGGATATTGTTGAGAACATTTTAGTGGCTTCAATTGTAAATTGTATGGTATCTAAGAAATTTTCTCCATATAAAATCCCCAAACAAATTGTGAAGTACTAATGGACTGACTTGCCAACCTCTGAAAAAAATTGAAATATAAAGTTCAATATGAATAGTAATCATTATTTTTCTTCTAACTAGTTTATGCTAAAACAATTTCGAACCCTGACTCAGTGAGGAGCACAGCAGGAGCACAGGGATAAGGATGTCATGCTGCCATTTTAAAGGCACAGAGTAAACATTGCTAGGTTGAACAATGGTCCATTCAACAATCTACTAAGCTGCTACAGGACAGATTCCGCAACAATTTTGATACTTCTAAGTCCATTTATTAGTATCATATATGATGACTATAATATAAAAAAATGCTACACACTATATTGATCTTAGGAGCCGCATCATATATAATGACTACAATATAGAAAGATGCTACACACTATATTGATCCTTGGAGCGATTCCTGTATACAGAGCAAGCATATAATGGACATACGTATGGTGGTGCTTTTGTTTTTGAATTGATATGTATAGTGGTGCTAGGATAAGATCATCACGATTAAAATGATAAAATAGTCAAGAAAAAAAGTACTAGATAATGTGTATACATGCCAGGTGAGTTAACAGAAAGCATACTTTCTGTATTCTGATGGAGGTACTAGTTTCCAAGCAAAGACACCATCACAATAGTGGAAGTCAGGTTGTCGAGGATTGAGCTCAGGAAGAAAGTTACAATACCAATCTGAAACAATTAAATAATCCATGTTTAAAAAATAAAACAAGATATTAAAAAAATATGTCGTAAATTTTGTGAAATTAAATGTTCATGGTGCTTGGTTAAGTCAAATGTAGTTATTTTATATTGTTCTAAAAGAACTAGAATTTTTCTACTTCTTTTGTACAATACACATAATAAGTATTCATTTCTTGAGCAACTTTGAACAAAAATGATACCATAAAGTTAAAAAGATGTATTAGTGGGGCTGGGAAGCAGATGTGCAAACCTAGGTCAGGAGTTCAACTCCCCATTCTCATAAAAAAATCATGTGCTATTTTCAGTTTTCCTTGCACTTACTTAGGACTGATGATTCCCATAGACATAGTTATTGACAATCTGCTACCATTGGTAGACAAAGTTAGTGACAATCTCCCTGGTTGGAAGGCCCCTCCCATGAACAAAGCCAGTCATCTGATCATGGTCAAGGTAGTGCTAACTGCTATACCTATCTACCTGATGATTCCCATAGATCTGCCCAAATTGGTTATCAAGGCAATAGACAAAAGAAGAAGAGGCTTTCTCTAGAAAGGTCAAGAGATGACGAATGGTGGCAACTGTCTAGCCTCCTGGACACAAGTGCAATATCCTCTTCATTATGGTGGCCTCTGAATTCATAACCTCGAAATGTTAGGATGGGCGCTACACATCCGCTTTATGCCTACAAAAAACATGTTCCCACAATGGAACGGGAACTTGGGGCGTTATTTTATAATGTGGGAACGTAAAATTAAATATTCCCGAACCGGGGACTTGGGACGTTCCCAGAACAAGGAATGTGGCCATGTTCCACATTTCTGGCAGCTAAGGCTGCCTGTCGATGTCCTAGGCAGGCCTTTGCTTTATTTAATGTGGCAGTAGAAAACCATTGTTGGCAGTGGGGAATCAACTAAATTCTGGTATGTCCAATGGCTGCATGGAAAAACAGTGGCTGATCCCTAAAAAAATTGTGAAAAGGCACTAAACAATTGAAGTTGGGTTGCAGACACAAGGGGAGCTTTAACTGTGCAGGTGCTGGTGGAATACTTGCACATCTGAGACTTAGTGGATGGAATCGCCATACAGCAGGATACCCATGAACAACATCAATGTAAACTGTCCTCTACAAGTCTACAGGTTCTTACAGCAGCAACTCAGCTTATGATGCTTACTTTCTAGGAACCATCAGGTTTGCCCCTTGGAAACGGATTTGGAAAAGTTGGGCTTCTATGAAGTGAAGTTATTTATTTGGCTTGCAACCGCAATAGGTGTTGGACCTCAGATTGATTTGCCAAAAGCGTGAACTGCCTCACACGCCAGTCTGCCCTCTGTGATCAGGTTGATGAAACCATTCAACACATTCTAGCTTCTTGTGTGTTTGCCATGGAGGTCGAACTTGGGTTCTCAAGAATTTAAACCTAGCTGCAGTGGTGCCTCTGACCTCTACATGCCGTGTCCATGGATGGTGGTGCCAGATTGCTAGATTGGTCGCCAAGGATATGTGCAAGGGATTCAGTTCTGTAGTTATTCTTGTTGCCAGGGAACTTTGAACAGTTTTGTAGTTAATCTTATTGCCTGGGAACTTTGGAAGCACAGGAATGCTGCTGCTTTTGAAGGAATTTCTCCGAATGTCTAGTTTGTTCTTCAAATGGTAGAAGAGGCATGGCATTTCTTGTGTTTGGCGGCGCTTCTGCTCTTCAGGAGCTTATCCCCAGGTTATTTGCTCCGAGCCCTTGGTGGCCTAGTATGGCAAATTGGTTATGGTTGGGCTTTTATTTTCTTTGTTTTGCAGAATGTACTGTAAGTGGGGTGTGTTGGAAAGGTTTTTCTAACCATACCGTTTTGTAAAGTTTTCTTTTTAATGAAATGACACGCAGCTCTCCTGCATTGTTTGAGAAAAAGATGTGTGGTCCAGTCCACTAACGATTGCAGCATGATATGTGGATGCATGGCACATGGATAGCCAAGGTTTGTGGCCTTTTTTCTAGCCTGCGGAAGAGAATCCTCTTCCCCAGTGGTCGAGTTTATAAAAAAAACTTAGATAATAATGAATATGTAGTTTTTCAATCACAAAATTTTCGCATTAGAGCTACATATTTCATCTGCTAGGAATGTTATTAAATGCAAGTTGAATTATTTGAGAAGGTTAATTGTAATGATGACCAGGAGGTCCTAAGACCATCCAGAACTTCAAGCATTTCAAATCTGTAATACAGGGTAGCTAAGCAAATAAGCTCTCCTTATTCATAATAAAAATAAAAGGAAAAGATGCATAAACTTTTCAACATACTACACATGAGATTAGAATATTAGATAAGAGATTTACAAGTAAATGAGAGTGTAGACCAGGAGGTCCTAAGAACATGCAGAGCTTCAAACATTTCAAATCTGTAATATGGGGTTGCTAAGCAAAATAAGCTCTCCTTGCTCATAATAAGTAAAGGAAAAGATGTGTGAACTTTTCAACATACTACACATGAGATTTGATAAGAGGTTCACAAGTGAATGAGAGTATAGGAGAACCAAGAGCCTGGAAAAGTGACAGAAATTTGAGTTTGCTACAGCTAGAAGCTAGTAAGGAAGTTAGGGAGCAACTAGGAT
The DNA here is from genome assembly GCA_015847255.1 of Hyparrhenia diplandra. NCBI lineage: Eukaryota > Viridiplantae > Streptophyta > Magnoliopsida > Poales > Poaceae > Hyparrhenia > Hyparrhenia diplandra. Next base: position 76,579 of record JADLZK010009866.1, read on the forward strand.
ATGATTGGATCACAAAACCACAGTAAAAAATAAAAAGAGATAACAATCTCAACAGACGAATCTGCAGATCACTAGAATTAGAGACAATACAATTCATGAGGCCAACAGATGTATAACAAAGCAATTATAGTGGAAAAGCATAAGAGTAAAAAAAGAATGAGTGGAATATTTTAATTATATGGCAAGAATTATTCTGTATTCGGTTCAATATCAAAATTCAAAACATTGTTTTAAGTGATGCAGTGCTCATATTGGGTCAAGCCTTGGTTGCTTTTTGTACTGAACAATTAAACAGAAACTGATTAACAATAAAGGCCGCTAAACAAAAGCTGGTTGAAAAAAAAAGCATCTCTAATATGAAGCTGATGAACTATCTGGACCTATCATAAAAGGTTTCTCTCTGGACTGAATAATTAAATAATGATTCTTAATCCCAAAGAACATGATTAGAGTATTTTTATGCAGCAATTCTGTTAAAAAACTACTGGCAAACAGTTCCTTTTGTCAACTATTTGATAATATTATGCTAGGTACATATAGTATTCATTCCACACACAGTTCAATGGCAAAAAAAAAAAAAAAAAAATACTAAAAGAAACTCACCACCCACAGAAGAGTTTTTGGGTTTCGAGTAGATATATTATCAGTCACCAGTTTAAAACCTTGATGTGCATCAACAATCTCCACAATAGTCATTGCACCAAGCAAGAAAAACACAATTTCACTAACTTCAGAAGTTTTTTGACTCAACTCTTGAACAGCTACATCAGTCGAGGGAGCCTACATTCAACAGAAAAAATAAGTAATACCAAAAGGATGATCAGATACAATGAAGAGTGTTTAAATCGATAGTTTCAATGAAAATAAAAATAGAAATTCCTCCCTACATTCAAACTTTGGAACTTCAAAGGTAGATTAACTAGGAAAAGTATGCCATCTAATTCATCTGAAAACAATAATCCATTAACACGTGAATTTGCAGGCAGCTTTTATTCTGCAATGACAATTTTATTATCAGCACTAAGGCTTTTCCGATTTTTACTCTTTGCCATTCAAGGCTTACTTTTCAATTTGATAACTCTAGCGAAAAAGTACCTTTCCTTGGCTTAGTTTCAAAAAGAATGGTGCCGGCAACATTATTATTCTGAATCATTTAAGGACCCATCAAATCATGAAACCAGCACTGCTCATTTATTGCAACTATGCACCTTACTCCAACTCTCTTGATAAGGTTGTGAAAGTTATACTAGACTGATAGACTTCTTTTAACTGTCACAGCTGGGGAAAAAATCAAAACTATTATATAGATCTTATTTACTAAATAAGCTATTTTCAAGCAGCTTCCATAAAATGGAAATACAATGCTCCTCTTGAATAATTTGTAAGCTGCAGCAATCTAATCTAAGTAGCAAAATGAACTTTGATACCTATTAAGATCACAGATACAATACAATTTTCTTTTAGATATGTGCCAAAACTCTCAACCAATAATAATAAACAATAAAATACAGCTGAGATACTCAGAAGCTGAGCTTTAAAATTTATGGTTCACAAATTAAATTTTGAAAATAGTCGCTGAAGTCTTGAGTTGATTTCAGAAAATAGCTTACCCCAATGCTTCTGATAACCCATAGGCAGACAGCCATCAATAACGCATAACTCCACTTTTGTTAAACGCTAGTGATTCCTCGAAAAATGATACCTGCATAGCCAATAGCAAAAGACCAACACCATTGCAATGTCCTGCAGAAGGAAGTATTTGAATGATGATCCTTGCTGTGTGCATAACAAACAGAAAGAGCCAAACTACATAGTCAAAATGAACCAGCTGACCTGATTAGCAGCAACCCAGGAATGGTTTATTGCGGCTGCCCCAGCCAAGGCTGTGCCAATGATAGTTAAAGCTTTTAGAAGGTCATTTTTCGGTTTGTAATTAGCTTCAAAGTACTGTGAGCTAACTTCATCAACCGAGCATAGAGGGTCACAATTCCCAGTCGTGTCCAATAGCTGAAATTTTTGTGAAAGGGGAAAGCATTAGCAACTGCATAGATAGGAGTCAGCAGTGATGGTATATTTTTTTAGATAATGGATAATCATATCCGCCTCTAGATCCAAGGATGTACACAGCTACTAATTATTACACAATCTTTCAATGAAAGAAAAAAAGAAAGCCATGGTCTTATAAATCGACCGGGGAAGCTAGTTCAAACAATATAAATGATTCCATCCTTTATTGGAAATCTCTAGAGCAATAATTTCTAATTTCTAATCTCTAGAGCAGTGATGGTATATGACAATAAAAAAAGTATTTTAATGGCCTGTTTTGGTTGCCTGTATCTAGACTTTGTAATTCAGTTTGTTCATGTTGGGTTACCCACAAAGGCACATATGTGGTGTTGCAATTGTCAAGAGCGCCGAACCCTTGACCGGGCCGGACCTCGCCACGGTCAGAGCCGCCGTCTCGCCGGGGGAGGTTTTACCCTCGGCCGTCGGGCTTAACAGAAAGAGAGAGAGAGAGATTGGGGGAATAACTTCTTTCTTGATTGCAATTGTTCCTCGCGTACATGCATATAGGCCCGTGGCCCAACAGGATGGAGAAAACTCTCCTTGATTGTAGGACTAATCTTAACAAGGCAACAACTAATCAGCTAACTAACTTGCCTCCTAGCCACTCGGCCGCCCCTCCCGCACCGAGGCTGCCTCGCTGGGCTGCTGCACTTTCGGCTGCTCGGCGCATGTCGTGGGCTCGCCCTCAAGGCCGATATATGTGCGCCCAAGACATGACATCTCCCGCCAGTCGAAGACCAGCTCGCCCTCGAGCCGGAAAGTGGGGAAGCGAGCACGGAAGTCGCCGGTCCTCCCAACCGGGCGGAGGCGGCGGGCTCGCCCTTCCACCGACCAAAGATTTGGCGCGACACCGCGCGCCATCCGGGGCAGCGGTGATCTTGTCGGGCGCCGGCACCAGCTGGCGCCATGATGAGTTGGTGGCAGCGCCCGGGGGCGACGGGGCGGTGTGCCGGATTTTAACTGGCGGGGACGCCGGCGTGGAAAACATCATGAAGGCGGGGCGCCGAGGGCTGCGGAACAAACAACGTCGTTGATGACCTCCTCAACGCCGGTATCGACGGACCGGCCGGCGGCTTGCTTGCCGGTAGAGTGCAGGGCGGGGGACGCCGCGCTCGCCGTACTGAGGCGGAGGAGTGCCCATCGCCGACTTGGTAGTGCACCGGCCGATGGTGGCTGGTCGCCACACGCACGGACGCCCGCGCTGTTCAAGGCGATAGCGGCGTCGTCGAAAGGCAGCACGTTCCTCCATTTCCCTCGAAAGCGCCCCGCCACGCCTCGCGGCGGCCTCATAAGAGCGGATGGTCGGAGGGTCGCGCCATAGACCACGCGAACGGCGTCTCTGGAGCGGCACGACCGGAAGGCGGTGTTGTAGATGTACTCAGCCCACGGAAGCCGGACCCCTTTGCCGGGCGGTCACTGGTGAAGCGGCGGAGGTACATGACGATCACCGGTTACCGCCTCCGAATCTAGCCGTCGTTTGTGGGTGGAATGCCGGCGACATGTAGAGCTTGGTGCTGTGAGCCTCATGAGCTCGCCCCGAAACCGGAGGTGAACACCGGTCGCGGTCCAGAGACGATGGACTTAACGCCATGAAGGCGAAACGATGTCGGCGAAGAATGCTTGGCGGCGGTCTCGCCGTGTGCGGGTGCGCCAACGGGATGAAATGGCAATACTTTGCCGGCGATCGACGACGGAGAGGATGACCGCCTTGCCTTGCACCGGCAGCGCTCAATGAAGTCAATGCCAATGTCGGGCCCAAACTCGGAGGGATGGGCAGCGGCCGGAGCAGCCCGGCTGGCCTCAAATGGTCGGACTTGTACCTCGGCAAGTCTTTGACGCCTTCACGATTCCGCGACTCAAACGACGCATGTCGGGAAATAAAAATCTCGCCGCGGCCGCAGCGCGTCGGTGGATGCCCTCATGGCCGTCGTTGTGGACCTCGGCCAGATCTCTTCGGAGAAGTGGAGAGGCATTTGGGGGGGAGGCGCCCTCCGGGCGACCATGCCGTAGGTGATGGTCCACTCTGGCGTGCGCGGGTGCCCGCACGGAGCTCGTCGTGGATGGCGACCAGCGCCGATCGCAGCCCGGGGCGTGGCGGAGTCGCCGATGAAGTCGAACCGCGGCGCCCGAAATGGCCGCCAGCCGCCTCCTCGTTGTCGGCGGAGAGGGCGTCGGCGGCGTGTTTGTGGCGCCAGTGGTACTCCACCGCAGTCAGTCGACGGCCAGCCGTCGGACCCAGTGATGTTGCGGGATCGCGGGCGGAGGCGCTGGTCGAGGAGGTACTTCGATCGTAGTGGTCGTCTTGACGAGGAAGCTTTTTTTTTTTTTTTTTTTTTTTTTTTTTTTTTTTTTTTTTTTTTTTTTTTTTTTCATCCCTACGTATAAGGCCTCCGGTGTCGCACCGCCGGACGAGGCCGATGAGCTCGGCGCCAGAAGCGGCCAGTGGCGGTGACGAGGAGCCACAGCCGCCGAAGTAGGCCACCGGTGGGTCCTTCTGACGACGAGCACGACCCCAAAGCCGAACGCCGACGCGCCGCACTCCACGACGAACGACTTGGTGAAGTCGGGCATCGCGAGGACGGGGCCCGACGCGGATCGCCGCCTTGAGTGCCGAACGCCGTACCGCCGCCTCGTCCCATCGCGGCCATCCTTCTTAAGCGGCGCCGTCGGGGAGCGGCCACCGTGCCGTAGTTATGTACGAACTTGCGGTAGTAGCCCGCGAGCCCGAGGAAGCCACGCGACGACGGACGGGAACGGTGCCGCGGCCGTGGATAGCCTGCACCTTTGGCCGATCCATGGCCACTCCCGCCGTCGAGATGATGTGGCCGAGGTAGGCGACCGACGAGGCACCAAAAAGAGCACTTGGTGCGCCTTGACGAAGAGCCGGTGGCGGCGAAGCTCGCCGAGGACAAGCAGTGGCGATGATCCCATGTCTTGTCAGAATCAAAATGTCGCCAAAAAATACCGTGACGAAGCGGCGGAGGAATGGCCGAGTACGCCATTCATCAAAGCTTGAACGCGGGTCGCAAGACGCTGCGAGGCCGAACGCCATGACCAAGAACTCGCGACAGCCGTCGTGGGTGCGGAACGCCGCTTTGTGGACGCCCTCGGCCGCATGAGCACCTGGTGGTACCCCGAGCGTAGGTCCAAATTTTGGAGAAGAACTTGGCGCCATGGAGTTCATCCAAAGAACTCGTCAACCACCGGATCGAAGGCGCCCTTGATCGCCACCGCGTTCAAGGCCCGCAGAGTCGACGCAGGCGCCCACGAACCGGCGGGCTTCTTGACGAGGAGGACCGGGCGACGCAGAACGGCGAAGTCGCCGCGGGCGGGACGATCCCTTTGTTCTGATCATGGCGCACATTGCCGCCCAATTCGCCCCTGTGGGCAGCCGGCACGGCTGACGGGCGACGGCGACGGCCAGGCATCGGGCTTGGCCAGACGCGGTGGTCGCGGCGCGCCGTGGGGCAGGCGGTTGGCGTGGCGAGACCCTCGCGAACGCGTCGAGGAGGGCCTCCATACGCTCGCCTGGCCGCCCGCAGCGCGCACGGCCGACCCGGCCAGCGGTGGGCACTCCGGCCCAGATGGTGCAGCGGCGCGCTACGCGGAAGGACATGCGCTCGCCGCCGGGTCCCCACACGATGGGCTGGCCGGGCCGAGCCACGGTGCCGAGGGACGTGTCGCACCGGCAGGGGCATGACGAGGAGGTCGCCGAACGCCGCGACCGTCGATGAGCGGCGGGCGTCGCCGGATGGCGCCAAGACACGTGATCCGCCGCCGTTGGCGACCATGGCCGTGAGGCGTGGGCGCCGACGAAGAGGCGCACTGCCTCGGCCGACCTCCCGGAGATGAAATTATGGGTGCCGGAGTCGAAGGGCAACGAGAGAGGCAGCCCCCAACGCCATCGCCAAGCGCATGGTGTCGACCATGGGCACGCCGACCCGCCGCTGCCGGAAAACGTGGAGCTTCCTTGTCCCCTGCGGCCGGGCGCGTCTGGGCGTCATTGAGCTCCCACACCGTCAACGAAGAAGATCCGCTTGCAAAACCACGGTATGGCCACGAGAATATTTCTCATCACGTTAAAGCATAGACCGAGGCGGCGGCGTTCGCCTCGCTTCGGCCGTGGAGGCGCTTTGTGTTGCCATCGCGACGATCGGCGCCACCGGCGCGCGGCGGTGCGCTAATCGATGCGCGTGTGGCGCAGCGGGGCGGTCGTGGCGGGGTGGTGGCGGCGCGCGCGGCGGTGGCGGGGGCAAGCCGACAGCCGGGTCGATCCATCTCCATGAGCTCCACCGGGCGAGCCGGGCTCATCGCGGGCGGGCAGCGTCTCTCGGGTTGTGGATGCGCACCGCATGGCCGAAGCGGCGGTAGAAGGCCACCCGTGAAGAGTCGACCCTCCGGATCTCCGGCCCGCCGGCCGGGCGAGGAAGGAGGGCTTGGAATCGGTTGCGCACTCTTCCACCGACCCCAAGGCGTCGGCATTCCGAGAGCTCGAAGAGGGGGGCCGACGGGAGAGGAGGCCCAAACCGCAGTGGAGAAGTTCCTGAACCGACCCCGGGCCCGCGGCGTGCCTTCATCCTCCCGGGAGCCGGATGTACCACATCGGGCCACGCCCCCGAGATTGAACGAGGCCATCCACACCTTCTCCTCGTGCATGGTGCGCTGCCGGGTGAAAGTAAGATTCACACTTGTTGATGAAGAGCAGCCGGATCGACTTGCCGCCGGGCGGAAGTCCATCTTATTGAACTCCGCGGGCGGTCGTTGTGGTGGTCGCCGTCGGTGTTCCCAGCCCGACCGATGATGAGGCCGGCTTGTCCTTCATGGCCGCCATGTCGACCTTCATGGAGGCGATGTCGTGAGACGTGTCCTTGACCAACTTGGTGAGATCGGGCGATGGCCCGATCAGCCATGGTTGGTTGGGCAGCGGTGGAGGCGGTGGATGAGGATGGTGAGGAGGGCGCGAGAGGCGGGTGGCGCGCGGCCGCGTGGATGGGGAGTTGAGCGGGAGGCGAGGCGGCAAGATCGCCGGACTCGTGATACCAGGTTGTCAAGAGCCGCCGAACCCTTGATCGGGCCGGACCTCGGCCACGGCTCGTAGCCGCCCGTCCGCCTCGCCGGCGAGGTTTTACCCCTCACCGTCGGTTTAACAGAGAGAGAGAGATTAGGGAATAACTTCTTTCTTGATTGCAATTGTTCCTCGCAGACATGCATATAGGCCCGCGGCCCAACAGATGGAGAAACTCCCCTTGATTGTAGGACTAATCTTAACAAGGCAACAACTAATCAGCTAACTAACTTGCCTCCTAGCCACTCGCCTGCCCCTCCTGCACCGAGGCTGCTCGCTGGGCTGCTGCACGCCGGGCTGCTCGGCGCGACGTCGCTGGCTCGCCTGCGCCTGATATATGTGCGCCCGCACATGACATGCACAGTGATCAGAACAGATACAATATAGCATTAGCATTACCTAGTAGGCCAAATTTGGTCCTAGGAGGGAAATGCAGATTTTCACGAGTCGGGGACACGGAAAATGAAATTGTCTTGTGTATATTACCTCTACTAGAAATATGTGACTTTTACTAAAAATTACCTCTACGAGCCGGCCCTGTTCGTTTCGCTAAGCCTGGCTTTCACCAAAACGAACCGGGCCAGTTGGATTATATATACTGCATATAAGGCAACCCTATCTACGAAAGGGAACAGACAAATTAGATGCCGAGTCCTACAGCTCGTGTTTGTGGCATGAGCCACCGCACGAGTTTTCTCCCTCGCATTAGTTTGGAGAGGAGAGGAAGTCAAGAAGAAGAAGTGCAGGTACTTCGTAGTCGTCGGCTCCTCGGGCGGTGCCGGCGGCGGAGGTGACGAAGAGGTGGAAGAGGCGCCGCAGAAGCGGAGGCCGTGGCGCCATTGCTGAGAGGACGAGAGCGGGACTACGGGAACGGTCAGCGGGCGGTGGTCCCGCCGGCGGATGGCAGCGGAGGATGGGAAGGAAGGGGAGGGTAGCGCCCGGGAGCCGGCGAGCAAACAACAGGAGAGAGCCATTGCTGCTGGTGGTAGAATTTGGGGGGCGACCTCGTCGAATGGGGACCCTGAAGCCTGTAGTCATTCTGCTACTGCTGGCATGTACAGTAGCTTGTTCTTGTGGCAGCAATCGTCCGATCCGAGATCGAAGGCCAAGATCATAAGCTTTGTCGTTTGATCATCGAGTTATTGTGTCTCTTGTTTTCTCTCACATATTACAGTTAAATCAGCCGCAATCAGCAACCATCAAATCCATCTGAAGCATCCCTATTAAATCAGCCAAAATCAACAATCATCGTAGCCATCCAAAACGGCCAAGATAGTTTTGTCATTTTATTTACACTAGGAAGTATGTCCATGTGTTGTTACAGAAAAAAAAAAAAAAAAACATGGTTTGTAGTTACCTAACTAATGTTTTCATAATATATAATTACCTTGTTGGATCTATTGTATTATAATAATAATTGAAATAAAACATCATCTTTATTCACTGCTGAGTGGATCAAATCCATTCTCACTGCTGATTGATCAAATCCATCCTCTCTGCTGACTGGATCAAATCCATCCTCACCTTTATTCAAGTGGATGTGGGGTTCAAGCAACCTAGGTAACCACAAATTCATTTTTGGTTACTACTAAAAGACAGGTTGAACACAAGAAACTTGCTCAGAAGGGGAAAAAAAAGAACCTTGGCTGATTATAATTGTGTTCCGTGTTATCATAATATTGAAGAGAGTTGTTACCATATGTTTTTTTAGTGCTCCTTTAGCACACAGTGATGGAATTCCATTTCAATTCAGTGGGACCTGAACCTTGCTACTTGATATGATCTTTTCAATAGTGTAATTTTCAGAGAGATACTCAACAGCTTGTCAGATGATATGGAAAATGAGAAACAACATCATCAGAAAAGCTTAGTCCTTTGGAAGAAGTTGTTCAAGGAGGAGCTTGGCTTGATTTGCATCAAGGCCAAACCAACGAGAAGTGTCCTCATTAGTGCATGGATAGATAGATAGATAGATAGATAGATAGATAGATAGATAGATAGATAGATAGATAGATAATATGGTTTTGCTTTTTTCCTTTTGAGTCTAGAAATTCTGTAAAAGCCTGTAAATAACCATTCTTTTATTTAATTAAAAAAAGGGAGACCCTGTTTCACTCAAAAATGAAATAAAACATCATCTTATCACATCAATGCATATTGCCAAACATCGATCACACGCAAATATCAGATACTAATCGAAAAAAAAAAAAAAGCAATTGGAGCAAACTCATTATTAGCTCCGTAGAAAACATATGAATGTATGCTAATACACATTCAAGTAAGGAATTCAGATGAAACCATTTAACCAACAAAAATAATCATTACACTACATGCTTCATTATTTATTGTTAATGTATAAGCAGAGAAGGTACCAAGAAGCATGTTTGTTTAGTGCAATGTTTATTAGCATCATCCTACACAGCACTGCCATCAGACTATCAGAGATCGATAAGCAAGCTGCTGCTTGACTGCTTTGCTGTTCATGTAGAAGACAAACGTAGACGAAGGAGCATGCTGCTATAAATAATTTCTATAAGAAAACAAAGGCTGCATATCGGTCATGCTGAGCTATGTGATTAAATAAATTGAAAAGAGACCCAGCTAAGGGGCCCTTGCACGGAGACCGAGCCACGGCATCTTCCAATATTTGTAAGCCTGTTCATCACTTCATCTTCTTGACTTCTACGCACTTTGTTTTCCCCAAATCTGAAATATGGATTTGTTTTCTACGCATTCATTTCATAATTCCTGACACACGAGTCGTACCAGCTCGGCCAGCAGCTCGGACGGCTCGGTCACTGCCGCCGCCTTAGCGTCGCCGGCCGCATTGGCGGGCAGCAGCTCCGCCAGCCTAGCCGTGTCGACCCTCGCCTCCAGAACGCTCCGGCCGTGCATCACACGTGCCAGCGACGGGGCTGAGGCCGCGGCGTCCGCGGCGAGGCCGGTGGCCACCTTCTTCCTGTTCACGTCGTCGATGCCGTCGGAGGTCAAGATCGCGGCTAGCACCCGGCCTCTGCCAGATTTTTTTTCTCCGGAATCTGCTTTTCAACTTCTTGTACGTGTGATTTTCATCTGTGACACGCGTATGAAGTATCTGAACGTTTGGAGTTGGAGAAGAACTGTGTGCTCGGGGATGAACAGGTTGACATGTTTCTGTGTGTGTGTGTATACTATATGTAGGCATATCACTTGCATGCTTGTTTCTTTCAATGCTAATGGCTAGTTCAGATTCCCGTGAATTCCTTTGTTTCTTCTTCTGTGGCACTAACCGATGCAGTTCCGGTGCTACTGTCTATGAAAGATTGTCGTTTTAGAAACTGTTGAATTGATCATAACAACAAGTGTGAAAGCTAAAGACTGGTCGTGTGAAAGCTAAAGACGTTGTGTGTTGCACTGGCAGTAGGTCAGGAAGACTCCACAGACTTACAGCAACTACTAAGATTAAATAGAGGGAGCCACCTATAGATGTACAACCGCTGGCCCGTTCGTGCCGTGCCGTGCGTGCGCGCCGTCGGCCCAAGGCACGCTCGGGACCATGGGGCCGTCTTTGGCGTGCCAGAGCGGCCCGAGGTGCCGCCACGCCGACGCCGACGGAAGGCCGCTCGGTGTCCGAAGGCCGCGGCCCTCGTGGATCTCCTTCCCACGCCGGTGGAGGTCGCTCGGCGTCCACGCCGGGCGCCGCCGAGCTTGGAGCCATGGAGATGCCGCCCGGCCGGTGGGGAGCCAAGTGGGGAGCGAGCAGAGTGGGGGCGGACTGACGGACTGGGGTGAGAAACGCGAGCGGCGTGGCATCGCTACCGGTGAGTGCAGACTGGGGACTAGGTCGGCGGGCGATGGCGATGGCGACGGGTCGTGGTGGGGGGCACGATGGCCGACTACGAATGAGTGTGGTGTGTCGTGTGGGGGCTTAGGGTTAGGTAAAGGTGCTATGGGCTGGGCCAAATTCGAAATTGATGTTAATTCAACGGGCTACCACCGGACCACCTTTCCCATGGGCCGGACCAGCACCGTGCCACGGGCTGCGGCGACGGCCCAGGCCCGGTACGATGCCTCGGGCCGGGTCGGCACAGTGTTGACACCTGTTATAGCATAAAATTTCTAGTCAACTAAACATGAATAAGGGCTTAAAATGAATATCAACATAAGTTTATGGGTCTAACTAACATAATTCCACGAGCTTTGGTGATTTATATCTTTGCAGGGACTAAACATATAAAAGCAGAGAAGATCGATAAGAATCGGAAGAGTTTACATCCCATACGATGACAAGACTTCACCGTGAAGTAACTCGACTCAAAATGTGGACTAAAACACTCTAGAAGATACCAGAAGACACCAGGAGGAAGGTGATCCTGAGGAGATCATCTACCCTGGCGGCCGCCAGAGCCTTTTAGGTCGGCCGCCAGGTGGGTCCCACCTTTCAGTCTCACATTTGAATGTCGGTTTACCACCGACCTTGAGGTTGTATCTATACCGTTATTGAAGGTCGGTTTGATCCAATGGTCATCGTTCATTGCCAAGGCCTATATAAGAAGACCCCCTGACCCCAGGGTTAAACCCTAATTCATTCTACTCATTATCTTTTGACCTGTTGATTAGAGGTGTCCCAATGTGAGGACAACCTCTTCTCTCTAGTTTCAACCTATATTAGAAGATCAAGTAGAACTAGAAGTATTAGAGTGAGTTGAAGAGCAAAAGCATATCGAGTTGATAGATTAGATCCATAGTACTCCATGAAAGTGACTAGATCTAGTCTTGAGAGCTAAAGAGTGGGTGGAGGAGAAGAAGGGGAAGCACCGGACATGTCGGTGACTCCTCTACGCTTGTACCTCCGGGATCAAAGGCCTTGTGGCACTTGATCCTGAGACTTCTATGGTGGATCAACTTCTTATTTGAGTAAGTAAACGTGTTAGTATTGTTCTTATTGTTCATAACTCTTTAAGTACTTTAATCTATGGGAATCTATAGATTAGAGGAGTGGCTTAGGTTTAAGCGTGGTGCTTAGACTGTGAGTACTTATGAATGCACCCTACCTTCCGGAGCGTGGTAGCTCGTGGTAGTGACAGTACCATTGATTCCTTTGGAATCCACTTCCCGTTGGATAGAACAAGTAGGACCATGTTGCTGGAGGAATTGCACGTTTCGACCTTGCTTTCCTTTGAGTACGTCCCTATAAGACAATATCAACATAGCTTACAAGGATATAAACTAGACAACCTGTAGGAATCTTCTTACCTCTTTATCCCTCCGGTTCCTTGATTCTTTGCTCATGGATTAGTTATATACCTCAGTTATCCTCACACCATCCTCCCTGTGGATTCGATATTAAAACCCTCTCCCGGGTGAAATGCTCACCAGTATCCGTTCGCTTGCGGATTATACATTATATTTCTGTAGGCTTATCAAATACCAACACACAGGCCCGCTCTTCCCGGGCCAGACCGGGCCTTGGGCCGCGGGCCAATTGTACATCTATAGAGGCACCCAGAGCCTTTTCACCCCTAGCTTTTCGGCTCTCCCAAAACCCCACTGAGTTTATCCTTATTGTGACTATGTTTAGTTCCAAAGTTTGGATGCAAAATTCTAAAGATTCCTCGTCACATCAGTCTTTTGCCTCATACATGGAGCATCAAATATAATTAAACGAAATAACTAATTGGACAGTTCGTATGTATTTTACAAGACGAATCTTCTGAGCCTAATTTGCTCATCAACAATTACCACAAGCAAACAAAAAGTGCTACAGTACACTTTTCAATCACTTGCCAAATTTTGGCTGGAACTAAACACGATTACATGTATAAGATCTAATCCATCTTTTCGAAATGGGTGTCAAAAACAAGTACTAATCCTTAACTTTTTGAGTAATCCTTCATTTGTGGCTGTGAATGACTAACTTTTTCAATCCTTTTGACCTTGGTTCCCATACTACAGTATAGAAAATAACTGCAACAAAAATAGGACACACCAAATAGTCCCATACTAACATTAGGAAATTCGAAGTCATCTTCAGTCCCTTGTTGCATAAAAGTTCTTCTCCCATTCCCTCTCAACTCCGGCCACAATTGGTTACTCTTCTCGTTGCTTGCCCGCATCGGATCGTTCTCTAAAAAACAAAGATCAATCACATGGTGTAGAGATACTATTCATTTTCCGGTTTGTGATAAACCTTCGCTCCAAAATTTTGAAAATTTGTGATCATACTTTGGACTTGAAACCTACAACTTTGTAAACTCTTTGGTTTTAATTGAAACAATTGTGCAAGCGCCCCTATTCCGAGTCTAATTGCTCGTTTGCCCCTATTTTTTTAAACTTTGCTCGTTTGCCCCTGTTTTTACTTTTAGTCTTCCAATTGCTCGTTTGACCCTATTAGGGGCATTTGCGCAATTGTTTTAATTGCTCGTTTGCCCCTATTAGGGGCATTTGCACAATTAGAAAACTAAAAACAGAGGCAAACGAGCAAAAGTTTAAAAACAAGCAAACGAGCAATTAGACTCCATAATAGGGTGTTGCACAATTGTCCTTTTTAATTTGAACAAAATCCATTTGAAAGGGGACTAAAAATCACCATACCACATATTTTTCCACCTATAAAAACAAAAGTTCACATCAACTCTAGATATATCTTTAAAAGGCACAAAAGGGCCACAACTACTTTCTTTATAAATAATTGAAGATTTCCATAGCTGGACATTACTCTCCATGAGTAGAAAGAAATCGAGAGGCCCTTGTGTGACATTGGCATTCAGAGATTCAAAGAAAGATGAACTAGATTTATCACAACACAAGGTTGGACAGATCGATTTGTAGGTGGTGGGTGTGTTGTTTCCTCTACCCTCTACGTCATCCACAGGATTTCATCCCAAATTGCACAAGAATAGAAGGATTTGCATTTTCAATAATGAGAGTAAATTCTTTATTCTCGCAAGAGATCCAAGGAATTCACAATACAAGCCATGTTTATATCCCTTTTGAGCAGTTCAACATATATACAACTGATAAGCTGCAAAGGCAATGATTAGTGGGAGAAGACGCAAAAGTAAGGCACCTTGTTTGAATATGTAGCTACTGACTTCTACCCAACCCAATGCTACAAACCTACCTCCACCACAAAACGGAAAGAAACAACAAACAAGGAGTGATATAATTTGGAATTGAACAGTTTGAAAAAGTACGCACTATTGAAGGACCTCATTATTCAATATTAGTGCATACGTTAATTTTGTGTTCACTGATCTCCAACTAATTTGATGAATTAGCCAAGAAAAGATCCCTAACCAGAACATGTTCACTGAACTTCCGACGGCTAGAACTTATTTGTATAGTAAGGTAAAAACAAACTTATAATTGAAGGCTCAACGAACAGGGAACTAAAACTTTACGGGATGTATTTCATCAGTCCATAGTGTAATACTTGACTGTTATGGCATATGCTATTCATATATAACTTCATCCTCTCATAAGGAGGGGCATTAATGAAGCAGTACCCATCAACATGGAAGTCAAGCACCCAATGGTGGAGGTTGTCCAAAATCATCTCCCGAGACACAGATGGTTGCAATTCAACACACTTGCCTTGAACCATCGATGCCTAGGATCGATATCATCTAACACTCCACTCCTTGCCAGTATGCGTAAGCGTGAAAAAATTTCCAAGAGAACCTCTATTCCATCTCGTCACTTTTTTTTATCCGGTGAGGTAATAATGTCTTCCAATCCAGCCAACAACGGCGCCGGGCCGCATCACCAAGGCAACTAAATTCCCGAGATCTCACAAATTCAATTGTGCGGTATGTATGAAATGGTTAAAATCAGCCCGAGAATGAATTGTATTCACCCAACGAGCAGATCAAGAGGAATATTGGGAGAAATAAACCATCGACGAAACACAAGAGGATGAAACCACAAAACGGAATCGCCACCGAGGGATTTGCCGAGCTCGCGCGGTCCGTGGGGAAGGTGGCGGCATGGCCTTCCCCCACTCTTCTCCGGTGGTCCTGGGTGGGCACGGCCACCATGGCCCCTGGATGAACCTCGCCGGCACGGGTGAAGATCTATAGTTTGGTTTTGGATAATTGATGGCATCTTAGGACTAATCTCTCTACGCTAAGTGTTTGATTAGTTAGAGATTGGTCAAGCCAAGTGTGATGCATGGTGGTCATGCATGGTGGATGGATCGCGGTGATCCAAAAGATGATCAAGTGCTCAACTTGGAGTGGTTTCGAGGATCAAAATGGGCTTAAGGAAAAGGTATATCCATAGGGCCATTTTGATTTTGCATTCAAGACACCATAGAGGGTGTGAATGACTTAGGATCGATAGCCGTACTATAAAGAGGGGAAAACCTCGGGAACATTGATGCTCATGTGCCTCTAGGTTCAAAAAAAATCATATGCATGCATTCTAACCTAGAGAGCTAATTTCGCACTTGGTGAAAATGTTTTTCAAAATGCTAACACATGTGCTCGAGGTACTCTTCGACGTGTTGGCGACATGGAACAAGTGGCGAAAGTTGGAATGAAGCATAGGAGAAGGTGTTTCTCGGACAATTAGAATTATGCTTTGATACATTGTGATTTGGATCAACTAACCATGTGAGTTGTGTATGCCTCTGAGTAAGCTTTCCATAGAGTCCAAGATCATCGAAAATAGAGTTCGGATCAAATAGTTATGGTCGTTTGATCGGGCGAAGGTCAAAAAGGAGCGCCGGACGCTGAGACTAGCGTAGGACGCGTCCGACGCATAGTGTAGGATGCGTCCGGCGCTTGTTGCTGAGCGTCTGGCGGGTCGGTCGGTTTGCACCCTCTCTGGACCGCGTCTGGCGCATTCAAAAGTGACCGTTTTCAGCCTCTAACGGCTTTATTTCGAATGGGGGTCTATATATATGTGTTTGGCCAGCTCTAGCTCTCTCTCTTGGACATTTTTAATTGACTCCATCACACTTTGAGCTGAGCTAACTCTCTCCCTCTCTTTCCTATTGCTTGTGAGCACATTCTTGAGAGATTTGAGGAGATTCAAGTGCTTTGCTTTGAGTTATTGCGCTATGGTGGAGGTGGTGGTTATTGTGCTAGCCTTTCCCATGGTGAAAGGTCCTAAATGGCTAGAGGGGGGTGAATAGCCTAATAAAATTTCTACAAATCACTAGAACAACTTGTTAGATAAACACGAGGCGATAATTATGGTTGCACTGGCTCTACTTGTCGGCAAGCCTCCTATCAACAATTCTAGTTGCTATAGTATCTAATTCACTCAAAGAGCTATGTCTCTACTTCACTAACTAGGCGAATAAGCTAGATTACTCTAACAATTCTAAGCAACATATTCAACTAGCAAGACTACTCAAGCACAAGATATGAATGAAGTAAAAGCAAGATAGAGAGGAGGTGTTATACTGAACCATCGAGGCTATGAACCAATCACTAGGAGACAATCAATCAACACAAATGATGGAGACAATGATTTGTTCACCCAGAGCTCACTTGAGCACCCTCAAGCTACGTCTCCGGTTGTATCGACCGTCTCAACGGGTGGATCAAGGTGGCGCGCACGCCTTGCCTCACTGGGCCCTCTTGATACACGGAATTGAGTGGTAACTCAACGATATGAGCAATGTATTAGATTATCAATTTGGCGCTCCGCCGGGGAAGATCATGAACCCCTCACAAGTCACCGGAGGTGGGCAAGAACAATCACCTTCTCTTCCCAACGCCTCCACAATCACCGAGCCGGTTTAGGAGTGGTGCTCTCCAAGAGCAACAAGAAATCCACCGACAACGACGACCCTCAAGTGCCTCTAAATGCAACTCTCAAAGCAATGCACTTGAATCTCACCCAAACTCTCAAGAATGTGCTCACAAGCAATAAGGGAGAGTAGGGAGATGATTTTTGCTTAGCTCAAAGTGTATGGAGTGAGCGCAAATGTCCAAGAGATTGAGCACAAGGCGGCCACCCATCTATTGATAGAGGTGCGGAGAAACCCCATTTCAAAATGAGAAAACATGGGGGTGCCAGAAGCGTCAAGGAGGGGCGCCGGACGCTGCACAGTGGCCTCAGGCGCTCCGCAAGCTGCCACACATCACTAGCCATTGAGACTCGAACGTTGGAGCGCGAGCTGAAACACGCGCCGGACGTGGTCCGAGACGCGTTGTCAAACTAGCCGACCGTAGGACGCTAGCCCTAGGGGCGTCGGATGCATCACTGAAAGTGCATCTAGCCCTTTAGTGGGTTTTGGTGAATTGAATGATAGCATAATTAAAGGTCTAATAAGTTTGCTAAGTGTTGAACAGGAAACTAAGTCTATTACATATACTTGTGGATTGTGTAGTAACAAGTATATTCAAGGTTCACCAAGTAAGCAAACTTGATGGTATTCTACATAGTATGGAAGCAAAGCCAAATTGTGTATTGTTGTATTGGAAGATGATGGAAACAATCTAGTTCAAGCAAAAGACAACAATGCAAATGGAATCAATGAAATGGCTTATATGTTGTGGAATACCATAGCATCATGTGAAAGCAAGCATACTTGGCAAAAGGCAAATGAGACAAGAGTTGATGATTTTGGATTGGTCTCTATAATGGCTTGTTTTCCATGAATAGAAGATTGAAATAAGTGTTGGAGTGTCAAGCCAAAATGATAGGATATAAGGAACCGTGAATTGGTTTGACCATATTGAAGTTGATCCATGTATGTCTCTATGTGAGTCAAACCGAAGCTTGATTGATATTAACATTCATATCTAGAAGATAATCAAGCAAGGATCATAATATTGAAGAAATGGTTATTCAATGGATGCTTGATATGATTTGACTTGAGTGTATCTTGATAAGGTGAAGATAGCAAGGAAAGGACTTCGAGGTACTAAGCAAAGGTGAAGGGCAAGCGTTGGCTTGGGACCGAGGTACCATGGCTAAAGTGAAGAAGAGAGTACTTGCATTGAGTCGAGGTACTAATCAAGCTATGAGGAGTCATATTGTGTTGAGGATCAAATCATTATTGAAAGTGACTTGAAGCCATGAAGTCGAACTCATATGTCTTTGAAATGGTTCAAGTCACAAGCTCAAGGTATAGTTGCTCAAAGCGAAGAGACAAAGATGATCGCAACCCCTTATGAAGCAAT
The DNA here is from genome assembly GCA_015847255.1 of Hyparrhenia diplandra. NCBI lineage: Eukaryota > Viridiplantae > Streptophyta > Magnoliopsida > Poales > Poaceae > Hyparrhenia > Hyparrhenia diplandra. The sequence continues at coordinate 94,831 of JADLZK010009866.1, forward strand.
TTTGAGAAGAAATGGCATATGAAGACTCAAGTGGTTAAATTGGTTACATTCTATTTATCTTGAGTATAGGTATGCCGTACTATCAAGGGGGATGCAATACGAATCATAGACAAGTCTCAAGTGCTCAAACTAACCGAACCCAAGTGCTAACATGAGAGAAAACACTTAGCACTGCACCTGCACTTGGTGATCTTGGGCTTGTTCTGTGTAGGGTTGGGTAGCCCTCGAAACAAGCTTTCCGGAATGTCAAGATCACTGAAAACGGAGTTCGGAGTAAAAAGTTATGGCTTTTTCGGTTAAGTGACTGTCTTTGTTTCTAGGAGGCTGCTTGGCGCACTTAATATATGCAAGCGGCGGTGTGAAGATCTCTAGATTGGTTTTGGCTAATTGATGACATCCTTAGGACTAATCTCTCTATGCTAAGTGTTGTGTTAGTTGGAGATTGGTCAAGCCAAGGACGATGCATGGTGGTCATGGTGGATGGATCGAGATGATTCAAATGATGATCAAGTGCATGACTTGGAGTGGATGGTGGATCAAAAATGGGCTCAAGGCAAAGGTATATCCATAGGGCCATTTTGATTTTACACTCAAGATACCATAGAGGGTGTGAGTGATTATAGGATCGATAAGCCGTACTATAAAGAGGGAAAACTATCGTACATATCGGTCCTCATGTGCCTCTAGGTTCAAAATCATTTGCATGCATTCTAACCTAGAGAGCTAACCCAACCTTCAAAATTGATTGTGAAAATGCTAACACACGAGCACATGGTGATGTACACATGGTGGTGTTGGCACATTTCTGGCGGTGATGGTTGCGGGGTTGAGATGGGTTTGGGTACATCGTGGTGGTAAAAAAACATGCTAGTCCTTGTTCTCAAGTTGGTACACTTGGTGGATAGTATGTTGGAGCAAAGGCGCGAAGGAGCGACAAAATTCGCGACTCTGTGCTGGCCGACGCTGTGGCCGGACCAGCGACCGGGACGCACGTTTTTCGACCCGGGCGCTCCGGTGGAGTGCGTTGTTGCATTTCTTAAGCGCAATCACTAGAAACAGGTTTAGAACCCATCTCTAATAACTTGGGCGCGAAATGCGCCGTTGACATTCCTAAGTGAAACCACCGTGTCGGTGATAACACTAGGCACATCAACGGTGATAGATCTTGCCTAAGAAGATATTCATCCAAAGCGCACGGATCTATCATTGTAGCATTTCACCCGGAAGTATTCGGGGTATCGTTATTTATATTTTCCCAAAGGAAGGCATGGTGGAAAAGGATCTAATAGAGACATGAATAGGATAACATGACTATGTAATGGACCAATGCTCATAACGAGGGATATAAAGGAAGCGGTAAAGGGATAACTTGACACACTCACGTAAGCCAAACTCAAGGATAAAGATAAATAAGGAATAAAGAAAGACCTAAGTGGAGCATACTGATTCTAGTCATGGTTGTGCATAGAACCGGTTGATAGTCGGGCAACACGCATGAGCGAGGAGGTCGGAGCTAAGAATGAAATGGACGGGGAGACCTCCGGAGCATCGCCCTAATGGAAGGCATTTCTGAACTCCTACGGCACACACGAGCGTGGGGGATTTCAAGGGACGGTCAAGGCTTGTCACGACCAAGCCGCCTACCCCCTCAACCGTGGCATGCACTCATATTCGAAGGATACGGCATCCGGACACCACGTCCGCATACTAGGACACTACTCATGTCCCCCATGGCCTCCACCCTACGGATGGACGGAATAGGACAGTAAGCCCCGAAGGACACAACGAACCGCCATACGGCACAATCCCGACACTACCCAATTATATTGCATGAATGGTTTAAGCATAAAGTTCTATATGACAATATCACAACATAGAAACTATAGACTAGTTCATGTGTCATGATCATGTCAAGAACAACATGTTAGATCATAGGATAAATCACGAGGTATAGAAATAACATGAAGACTCTAATCCTAATGCACAACCAAGATAAGATAAGAGCAAGGCTTTGGAAGAATACCATAGAAAGATTTATTCCGGAATCCATCTTCCAAGGAGCCAAGCCCTCCTTGGTAGCTTTGCCTAGCTCCACATCCTAAACTACTAATCCTACTAAGAAGAGGAAGAAGAAGAAGTAGAAGAAGAAGAAGAAGAAGAAAAGGGAGAAGAAGAAGAAGAAGAAGAAAGGGAGAAGAAGAAGAAGAAGAAGAAGAAGAGAGGCTACATTGTGAGGTGTGTGTTACAAGTGTGGGAGTGCCCATCTATTTATAGGACCTTCACCATGGGATCCTATCTTGGCTAAGCCATTTGGTACTAATCGCGCGCCGTCTTACGGGCAAGCAAACACCGCCTCCGGACTTTTTCGGGTCGAGATGGGCCACCGGGGCGAAGATGGGCCGTTTGGCCTCCGAGGGTGCGGGCGCACCCTAAGGTGCGCGCACCAATATGGTCACCGTTTGGGCTGAAACTTTGCATGAGCACGTGGGCCTCGGAGTTAGCTTCGTTTTCGGTATTCGTTCGTTGAAATCCGATTTCGTATGAGACGAGTTATGCCCAAAATATTGAACCCATGTCCTGCGGCCCGTTTATCATTTCATGTTGGATTCGGCCCTCGACCTCCTGGGCTTGTGTTTGGATATTGATATTTTATGGGCTTTTCTCCTCTCTTCTCCTTGCTTTGCTTATGTCCATTTAGGGCCTTGTTATCTTTCCTTTGCTTTTGGCCCAATTCTGCGTGTTTGGTCAATTTCTCCCTTGGGCTTGATGTTCTTCGGGAATGCACTTTCCGGGGAGGCGCCTTTTGGTACATTTTTCACTTGTTTCTTATATAAATCTGTACAATAATAATTTGGACACTACAAGTGGAAATATGTCAATAATAAATGTATATGTGTGTAGTAAGGTATAGTTTCACCCCTTATTGGTAGAATGTTGACGTTAAAAATATGTCGTTGGTGACCGTCAACAAACTCCCCGAGCTTACCCTTTGCACGTCCTCGAGCAAAGATAAGTACTTGGTTGTTGATCGAGAAGTTGCTACTATGCCGATTATGTTTCACAAGTGCGGGGTTATAATAAGATTTTCTACTAGAGTTTGAATAAAATGGTATGCCTTTGCTCACCATTTATTACCTTTCATCGTAGCGGGGCTTTTTAGCTTTTCTCAAAGCCTTGGGCGGTTGCTGCCGAGATAGAACGGTTATAACAGAAATACTTTTCATTCATCCTTTTGATCAACTTTCTTATCAGGGGTTTATTTATTTAAGTTCTATTTTATTTATTTTTTCGAGAAAGTATGGGCTTTATGGCTATATATATATATATATATATATATATATATATATATATATATATATATATATATATATATATATATATATATATATATATATATTTTAGAGAGGTGGGCTCTGCTCGCTCTAGACTTTTGTCTTTTATTTCCTCTCTTTTTTTTTTCTTCTTTTTTTTTTGGAGATGTGGGCTCTACTCGCCCTCGGACACATGTCCATTTTTCATTTCTTTTTCTCTTTTTTTAGCATAGCCCATATCATTTCTCTTTTCTTTCAAATTAGATTCCCGGATGTCAAGTTTCTCTTTTGGACGAAATCATAGCAAATCCATTTGTACCATATCATACTTGGCAACAATTTAGACTAGATAGAGCCTATGCAACCCACATGAATCGGGTTTTTTTGGATGAGTTTTTTAGACTTAGCCACTAAACCCAAACTTTAGAGAAATTCGAATTATAAACTAGGCAAGGCAAAACATAAAAGCGAGCAACTATTCATCATTTCAACGAGGGGGTAGAACTAAACATTTCTACAACACATATATATGGAGTGGAATAAATCTCCTCTCTCTCTTTCTTCTTCCCCTCTTTTTTTTTATTCTCATACCTCATCATTCATATAAGATAAGAAAATAACCGAATGGAATGTGAGATACGAGTTACCTTTGTGGGAGTCCTCCCCAAGCTAGCGTCGACTTACCTTCGGTTTATGAATATTGCTAGCTTTGTGCACGTCATGATTTGATCTTGATTAGCGTCTTACGTTTTAGCGTGCCGAAGACTCCCCCCAAGCTTGTCTTGTGATGAAAGTGGAAGAAGCGGGACAACCATTCTTGGGGTTTCAAAGGTTTTATTTATTCATTTTCATTTTTTTTTTTTGGTTCACGATAAGATCACATTCTCCATTGTCATCTCTAGGACACCCTCTTGAATTTGATAATTTCTGCGGGGGGTTAGTCCATATGGTCGACCAAAATTTACACTAGTAGTTTTGTTTCAATAATCAAACTCGACTCCATGTCTAATCTGATTAAGGTAGACTTTTTGACCTAAGCGCCATGCTCAATTCAAAAAGTCTATGGAAGTAGGATCATCGGCTAAATGATCACAACTTTCAAAAACCGCAACATCTTGGCATAGAAAATGGAAGCATGAATTGAAACAAGATTCATCCAATGGAGATAAAGGCATTGTAAAGGCGAACAAAAATGATTATGTATTTTTTTTATATATATATACTAAAAATTTATTCGAGAAAATATATTTTATTTAGGAAAATATTTTTCTTAGTTTTTTCATAGAAGAATTTATTTTTATTTATAAAGATTTTTATTTTAGTTTTTTCTTTCGAAAATATTTACTTATAGATTTTTGTGTAGTAAATTTTTTTGTTTATTTTGATAATAAAATATTTTTATAAAACACATATTTTTTTATTGAAAGTTTTATTTTTTTAAGGGAGGGACGAGAAAAACTTCACCAAACTTTTCACACTCAAACAAGGCTAAGATAAAAATGCAATGCGAGGTCTAGCCTTGACTTATCTCCATCATAATTTTTTTTTTTATGGAGATAAGTATGAGTAAAAAAAATTGGTGAATTATTACCTTTGCATACGAGTGTGTGTGTACCAACCGCACATGAAGGCAAATACGTTGAAGTTTTTGCGGTGGTAGCTTGATGATCTATCTCGAGGCGGGCCACAAGGCTTAGGTGATACACACATGTAGTGTATATGGACCATGGGCCTTAGTGGTCACAAAAGGTGTAAATGAGGATGTTCCTCCTTTCCTTTACTTTTTTTTTTTTACCCTTTTTTTTTTTTTTCTTTTTTTTTTTTCTCTTTTTTTTTTTTTATATATAGGACCTTTGCGTGCACTGAGTTTACTTGACCGGCAGCTTGAGGATAGAGTTCAGAATTGCTGCGTCGGTGGCATGATGATCTTGGTTTGGTTATGACTTCTGGGGGGCGCGGAGGGAGGCATACCAAACTCTCACCAGTGGGCGACAAGGCTTACACAAAGAATGTGCATGATTCATAAGTCTTGGCGCTTGCGACAAAGTCCTTGGGAGAGAAGGATCCCTTCTTGCTTATATGGAAGCAATCTTTGGGCGGAGTCAGGTGCCTTCATCATTTTTTTTTTTATTTTGGCCATGTGGGCCCACACGCTCCTCTCTCCTCTTATTATATTTTTTTTTTCTTTCTTTTTTTTTTTCAACAATCATTTTTTTTTCTTTTTTTTTTCGATAACACCTTCTTCTTTTCTATATATATCTCTTTTTTTTTTTTTCAACTCCTTTTTTTTTTTTTTTTTTTTTTTTTTATAGCAAGGGGAGGGTAATCTCTTATTCTTCTCTCTTGTTTTTTTTTTTTTTTTTCACTTCTTTTTTTTTATGATCCCCTTGTGCGTGGAACTTGATATTCTCGCCATCTTCCCTCACACGCTTGGACTTTTCGTGAAAAAAAGTCAAGTGTGCAAAAGTCGAGGTCTCCTTTTTGAGTGCGTTCCTCGCCCAAGAGCATCAAAGTTTTTCTTAATGATCTAGCCCCCCCATGTTTTTCAAGCGTCGCATGCCCCCTTTGTTCTTCTTAGTCTTCACTGAAATGGTTAGCGACAAGAATACCCGAAGGTGCATACTAACTTGATAAACATGTCCTTGCTTTTTTTTATTTATAAGATTTTTTTTTATAAAAGATTTTTTTTTTTTATAATAAGTTTTTTTTTTTTTATATATAAAAGATTTTTTTTTCTTTTAGATAAGCTTTGTTATGAACAAAGGTCACTACACATGCATATTATCACGACGAACATGTTCTAAAAGATGCCTTATAAAAAAAAAATGCCTTCCCATTGCACGGCGCCGAGAAATGCTTGTTGCATTTCTTAAAGCGCAATCACTAGAAAAACAGGTTTAGAACCCATCTCTAATAACGGCGCGAGAAATGCGCCGTTGACATTCCTAAGTGAAACCAGGTGTCGGTGATAACACTAGGCACATCAACGGTGATAGATCTTGCCTAAGAAGATATTCATCATAAAGCGCGCGGATCTATCATTGTAGCATTTCACCCGGAAGTATTCGGGGTATCGTTATTTATATTTTCCCAAAGGAAGGCATGGTGGAAAAGGATCTAATAGAGACATGAATAGGATAACATGACTATGTAATGGACCAATGCTCATATGAGGGGATATAAAGGAGCGGTAAAGGGATAACTTGACACACTCACGTAAGCCAAACTCAAGGATAAAGATAAATAAGGAATAAAGAAAGACCTAAGTGGAGCATCTGATTCTAGTCATGGTTGTGCATAGAACCCGGTTGATAGTAGGGAGCAACACGCATGAGCGGGAGGTCGGGGCTGAGAATGAAATGGACGGGGAGACCTCGGAGCATCCGCCCTAATGGAAGGCATTTACAAACTCCTACAGCACACATGAGCGTGGGGGGATTTCAAGGGGCGGTCAAGGCTTGTCACGACCAAGCCGCCTACCCCTCAACCCGTGGCATGCACTCATATTCGAAGGATACCTAGCATCCAGGACACCACGTCCGCATACCAGGACACTACTCATGTCCCCCATGGCCCCACCCTACGGATGGACGGAATAGGACACGAGCAAGCCCCGAAGGACACAACGAACCGCCATACGGCACAATCGACACTACCCAATTATATTGCATGAATGGTTTAAGCATAAAGTTCTATATGGCGATATCACAACATAGAAACTATAGACTAGTTCATGTGTCATGATCATGTCAAGAACAACATGTTAGATCATAGGATAAATCATGAGGTATAGAAATAACATGAAGACTCTAATCCTAATGCACAACCAAGATAAGATAAGAGCAAGGCTTTGGAAGAATACCATAGAAAGATTTATTCAGGAATCCATCTTCCAAGAAGCCAAGCCCTCCTTGGTAGCTTTGCCTAGCTCCACATCCTAAACTACTAATCCTACTAAGAAGAGGAAGAAGAAGAAGTAGAAGAAGAAGAAGAAGAAAAGGGAGAAGAAGAAGAAGAAGAAGAAGAAGAAAGGGAGAAGAAGAAGAAGAAGAAGAAGAAGAAGAAGAAGAGAGAGGCTACATTGTGAGGTGTGTGTTACAAGTGAGGGAGTGCCTATCTATTTATAGGACCTTCACCATGGGATCCTATCTTGGCTAAGCCATTTGGTACTAATCCGCGCCGTCTTACGGGCAAGCAAACACCGCCTCCGAGACTTTTCGGTCGAGATGGGCCACGGGGCGAAGATGGGCCGTTTGGCCTCTGAGGGTGCGGGCACACCCTAAGGTGCGCGCGCACCAATATGGTCACCATTTGGGCTAAAACTTTGCATGAGCACGTGGGCCTCGGAGTTAGCTTCGTTTGAGTATTCGTTCGTTGAAATCCGATTTCGTATGAGGCAGTTATGCCCAAAATATTGAACCCATGTCCTGCGGCCCGTTTATCATTTCATGTTGGATTAGGCCCCTCGACCTCTTGGGCTTGTGTTTGGATATTGATATTTTATGGGCTTTTCTCCTCTCTTCTCCTTGCTTTTTGCTTATGTCCATTTAGGGCCTTGTTATTTTTCCTTTGCTTTTGGCCCAATTACTGCGTGTTTGGTCAATTTCTCCCTTGGGCTTGATGTTCTCGGGGAATGCGCTTTCGGGGGGCGCCTTTTGGTACATTTTCCACTTGTTTCTTATATAAATCTGTACAATAATAATTTGGACACTACAAGTGGAAATATGTCAATAATAAATGTATATGTGTGTAGTAAGGTATAGTTTCACCCCCTTATTGGTAGAATGTTGACGTTAAAAATATGTCGTTGGTGACCCGTCAACATGCGTCTGGCGAAGAGAACATGTTTTCAGGGGGTTCGGCCGAGGGGCCGACCGGACGCACCGGCCCGGATGCTTTTCGGTGCTGACCGGAAGCACCGATCGGGCCGCCCGGCCGGACCCGCTTCGGCAAGCCCCGGTCGCCCGGTTCAGGTTGGGGTTGTCGGTTGTGGCCAGGACCTGACCGCCCGGACTCACCGGGTGAGTCCGGTCGGTCGCGTCCGGTCGGGAGGCTGATTTGTGCGTGATTTGCACCCCAACGGCCACATTTCGTGGTGGGGGTATTTATACCCCTTTGGCCGGCTCTAGGAGGTCTCTTGGTCATTTTGAATCAATCCTAACATCTCTAGAGCTGAGCACTCATCCTCCTCCCTCACTCCTTTGCTTCAGAGCATCCATTCTAGTGAGTTGAGGTGATTCAAGTGCATTTGCTTTGATCTTTGCTTCTAGTGGCACTTGTGGATCGTTGTGAGCCGGTGGTTTTCTTGTTGCTCTTGGAGAGCACCACTCCTAGCCGGCTTGGTGATTGGTGGAGGCGTTGGCAAGAGTTGGTGATTGTTCTTGGCCACCTCCGGTGATTTGTGAGAGGGTCACACACTCCTCGTCGGGAAGACAAAGTGTGAGTACTCTATTGCTCGTATACATGTGCATCGGGCCGTGCGGCCCGGCCGGTAACCCGGCGTGCCGTGCCGTCTTGGCTCGCCGTCGTGCCTCGCCGTGCCGCCGTGCCGGCGGCCGTGCGATGCCACCGGCGTGCTCGTGCGGCGGCGGCTAAAGGCACGGCCAGCGGCCGTCGGGCCGTCCGGCAGCGCCTGCCGTGCCACCGTGCCGAGAGCCGCCGGCGTGCGCGACACGCAAGGCTGCCCGCGCTCCTCGCGCGTTCCCAGCGCCCGAGCCAAGCGGCACCTGCACATCTTTGCTAACTTTGCTCCCAGTACTCCTCCCTCGCGTCGTCGCGCCTGACCTGTGCCGCCGCGGCTGAGGCGCCGTTGCTCCGCGCCGCCGCCGCCGCCTGCGGCGCCGCCGTGGCCTGCAGGCTGCTTTGCGCCGTCGTTCTTTGCCGCGGGAGGCGGCATCGGCGTGGGTAGATCCGAGGGGGCGGGGCGCGCCGGCCGGCGTTGAGCGAGATGAGGATTGAGGAGCGGCGGCGTAGCGAGCGGTGTTTTTCCGTGTCTGCGGCGGTGTTGGGGGCGGCGGAGATGCGGGGCGACCGGGAGTCCACGGGACGGGATGACAGATGAGGCGGGATGAGAAAAATACAAGTGTATATTGTATACTTTGGGCTGGGCCAAATTCACGATCCTTTTCTAATTTCATCGGGCCGCCGTGGGCCGTGCCTATGCGTGCCACGGGCGGGGTGGCGGCCCAGGCACGGCAGTCACGCCGGGCCGTGCCGTGCCTCGAGCCGGGCTCACCGTGCCCGTGCCGTGCCTCGGGCGGGCCAAATTCCGTGCCACGGGCGTGCCCCGGCGGGCCTCGTCTTTGCATGCACATATATAATTGCTCGTGTCTTGGGTACCTCTCATTTGCATTGGGTGCGAGAAGCCTAAAGGCATTTGGCTTGGAGTGAGCTCCACCTCGACCCACACGTGAGAAGGTCGGCTGAGGAGATTAGCTTGAGGGTGCTCAAGTGAACTTCGGGTTAAATCGTGTGTCTCCACTTGTCTCTTGGTGATTGGCTTCAATTTGGTTATCACATTGATTCATCCTTGGTGATTGGATTGACTAGCCTCGACATTGTGGTATATCACCTCTACACTCTTGCATTTACTTTGAAATATATATTGTGCTTGTGTAGTTGAGTAGAATTGATTAGTTGCTTAGTCTTGTTTAGAGTAATCTAGCTTGTTCACCTAGTTGGTAAAATAGCGACTTAGCTCTTGTGTGTGATTTAGAGACTATAGCAACTAGAATTGTCAATAGGAGGCTTTGCCGACAAGTAGAACTAGAGCAAACGCGTTTATCGCCATTTGTTATTCTAACAAGTTTGTCTAGTGCTTTGTAGGAAATTTTATTAGGCTATTCACCCCCCCTCTAGCCATTTAGGACCTTTCACGGTGCCGCACCGCATGCAGACATAACGGCTAGTTTTCGAATCCTAACGGCTAGTTTGAGGGGGGATGGCTATATATACCCATCCCACCCCTTCTGGTCGTGCTGCTGATGTTCCAGACCTCTCCCAACCTTTCCAAAGCCATTTGAGAGCTCTCCCCATCCATCTCTTTATGAGAATTGATTGTGCTTAGTGCATGATTAAGTGTTGGGGCTGTGTGATTAGCAACTAGAGAGCGGATCTGAGCTAACAAACCTTGAGCACTTGTTGGGCTTCGTCAATCTTCGTTGTGCATCTTTTTACTCTTGGAGGTGAAGCCTCCTAGGCGGCTAGGCGTCGCCCGCAAGCTCCCGTGCTTGTGGTGAGTCTGCGGGAAAGTTTGTATTACCCTCATCGATCTATTGGAAACCCCTCATCTCAAGAGTTCACTCTCTTGACTTGAGAACGAGGGAAGGGATAGCTTTTGTGGTGAATCCCAATCCTTTTGTGGATACCTCAACAACGTGGACGTAACCCAGCCTTTGTGGCGACGGTGAACCACGGGAAAAATCCTTGTCTCACGTGTGCTTTTTACATTCTTGCATATATATTCTTGTGAGCTAGGGTTTGTCCCGATCTACTTTGTTGTGGAGTTCCTGGTACTTTCTATTGGATATCTGTGATATATTTGTGTGCGAGGAACTTGGGAAAGTCACTCGATCTAAGTTTCGTTTCTTAGATTTCAAAGCTGCAGATTTGTGTTTTATGCCGGGCGAGGCGGTGCCATGAGAGGCGATGCAGCCGAAGGCGCAAGGCGGTGCCGTAGCGTTGTCAAAACCTGCTCGAGTTTGTTTTTACAGGTAATTTTAAGGTACAGGCCTATTCACCCCCCTCTAGGCCTCCTAGGCGACATCAAGGTCCTTACAAGTGGTATCGAGCTAGGCTCTCAATTTAGGGCTTAACCGCCTTGAGAGAAAGATGTCGACAAGTGAGGAGGTATCTCTAGAACTTTTACTTTTCGATGGCTCAAACTATGCATCTTGGTGCGCTAGTGTGCTTGATATTTTTAGGGCCATGGGTCCTCATATAGAAGCAGATTGTTGATGTGAGCATTTCACCTCCTAGTGATGATTTGGACCATCTATCTAGAGAGGAAGTGAAATACTTACATCATTACAATGCTCAAGCTACTAACATCTTGTTTAGTGCTTTGAGTGAAGATGTATTAGATGATGTCATATTTGGAGATGATGAACCGCTTGATGATGCTCATCTCATTTGGACCGCACTCAAAGAAAGATATGGCAAGTCCAAGTGTGATGAGAGCGACCTCTCATTGGAGGAACCACTTAAGGAGTGCTCAACTTCACCAACACATGACGAGCCTCAAGTGATTCTCCCCAAAAGGCATAATTGATCATGCCCGTCCACTTCCTCACCAACACATGACTTTATGGATGGTAATGAAATGGTTGGTGAGAACAATATTTTTACATGTGGTACTTCTACTTCCTCTAGTTCTTGTGAGACTAACATTTTGAAGGAAGAAGAAGCTTTGTGATCGGTGGAGGCCAAATGATGAATCCACCTCACCTAGAGGCACAACTCTCTATGTCACATCTCATGTGTGCCTCATGGCAAAAGGTGAGAAGGTAAAATCAAAAGCCAAACCCTCTCCACCTCCTAGTGACATCTCTAGTAGTGATCTAAGTGAAAGCTCTAGTGATAGTGAATCTAGTGATGATGAAGAGTATGCTAGACTCATCAAGAACCTAGATCCTAAAACTAGAGTCTTTCTTTCTCAACTAATGGCGGATTTAGAGAGTACCCAAGCTGAGTTAGCAACTAGAGATGAACAACTTGACAAGCTTGAAAGGTTGTATGTTGCTAATAAGGAAGCTCTTGCATTAAAGAGAAGTGGGGTGGACTCCTTGCATAAGGCTTTGGCCGAAGAGCAAAGAGAACATGTTCTCACAACGAAGGCTAATGTTGCACTCAATGATAAGTATTGTGTCTTAGTTGAAAAGCACAAGAAAATTGAGTTGCAATATAGTCATCTTAGGGAGAGCACCTCACAGCCCTCTAATGCAAATGACACCTCTGCTCCCTCCATTAGTCAAGGTTGTGGTAGATGCTTTAATCTTGATTTGAATGTTTATGCCACTAACCTTGTTGATATGGAAGCTATGAGAAAAGAGATTGCTAGGCTCAATGAGATAATGAAAAGTGAGCTTGGGCACACAAAAGAAGACAAGACAAATGGTAAGAAAGTGGTGAATGGATCTGATTGTGTGCGGTTTGAGAGGAAGGAGCGATTGGTATAGTTAAACTACACGGACCACGGCGGTGCCGCACCCCAAAGGCGGTGCCGCGCTTAAGAGCGGCGGTGCCAGCTGCTTTCGAGTTTGTTTTACAGGTGATTTTAAGGTACAGGCCTATTCACCCCCTCCCCTCTAGGCCTCCTAGGCGACATCAAGGTCCTTACAATCACGCACGCCCGACACATGCAAAGTTGCACACGGCCACGCCCGCACTCTTCCACGCGCCCGGCCCTGGGAGCCCCAGCGCCGGCGTCCGACGCCAACTTCTTGTCGGGACGCTCCGGCGCATTGCCTTGCGTGCCCAGGCTGCGAGCCGACCATGCGCCGCCGACGCTGCCACGGCGTCCGATGCTTCAGCGTGGCGGCGTCCGGCACATGTAAAAACACCGTTTTATAGCCCGTCAATGCCGCGAATTTCTCCACCATGCTACCCAACAAGTATACCAACTTGAGCACGAGAGTTAGCATGTTTTCACCATCAAGTTGCATCGGCGCAATAGAAAATAGACGTTTTATTTTCTCAAAAGCACCGAACCCCGCCTCAGCTTGGTGGGAGGGTGAGCGGTACCCAAAATCATCTCAACTCTGCAAACACCACCGCCTTTGCAAATGTGCCAACACCACTAAGTGTACATCACCAAATGCTCGTGTGTTAGAATTTTCACAATCAATTTCGAAGGTTGGGTTAGCTCTTTAGGTTAGGAATGCATGCATATGATTGTTGAACCTAGAGGCACATGAGGATCGATGTTCCCCGGCGTTTTCCTCTCTTTATAGTCCGACTATCGATCCTAAACCACTCACACCCTCTATGGTCTCTTGAGTGTGAAATCAAAATGGTCCTAATGGTATACCTTCGTCTTGAGCCCATTTTGATCACTTCGATCGCATTTCCACGCCACATGAGCACTTAATCATCTTTTGGATCACCTCAATCCATCCACCATGACCACCATGCTTCACCCTTGGCTTGACCAATCTTCTACCTAAATCAACCACTTAGCATAGAGAGATTACTCCTTAGGATGTCATCAATTAGCCAAAACCTGGCCGCGGCCGCTCCCTGCTCTGCCTCTCATGCTCTACGTCATCTGGCGCTACGCTGTGCGGTGCGACAATCTGACATCGGCGACGATGAGGGGATGGACGGGGAGGTGATGGTGGCGCACAGACCGCCTGCGCTGTCGGTCAGTGTTGGTATTTATTAAGTGCTAAAAGAATATGAAGGATTCCGTAGCGTTTGAGAAACACCTACCATTGTAGCTTTTCCCTAGGATGAGTATTCTAGAGTATCGTATCCACAGGGGAAGCGTTGGCTAAAAGAATCTAATAAGTCACAATCATGCATCTACTAACGAAAGCAAACCACTAACTAAAGTGAGGGGGTAAATGGTAAATGATAGAAGTTATGAATAATATCAATCACACAGGAGAATCTAATGATAAATGTGTAGTAGCATGTTGAGAGGACAGCCGGAGAGATCTAGGTTCCTATGTACTTCTCTATTACTTAGGTTTTATGATAGCAATCACACCATAGCACTTTGGGACATCCAAACACTAGCCACAGACGAGGGGATGAGAAGGGGGCTAGGAAGCTTCGACTCACGGGTCCTACAAACACCAACCCGAGCGTGGTGGAATACATCGGCCATCGTGGGGCTGTCACCACCAGGGCTACTACAAACAATCCGTGGGGTTGGGTGCAATCTCAGGTAACCTCTAGTCTAGACACCATGTCTACACTATCAATTACTACTCTAATTATGTCTATAACTAGAGCACTTTCGATGCGGCGAAGATCCCATGCAATGATATAACAACTATACTAACCAATTATATGAATGAAAGTAAATAGAGAAGATAAATATATAATAAATCATAATGTCTTACAAAGAAAGGATACAAGACATACCAAACTCTGTAGATTCCTCGAGCAGGAGCATAGCTCCGCTCTCCCTAACTCTCTAGTTGCTAATCTACTACATTGGAGAGTCTAGCCCTAATTCTCTAGTGGAGAGGTTGTCCTCATATTGGGACACCTCCAAGACCAACAAGTCAAGAGATAATGAATGGAATGAATTAGGGTTTCACCCTGGGGGCAGGGGGTCTTGTTATATAGGGGTCTCTAGGCCTCCCTCCTAGTTCCGTAGGCAATGTGGTACTAAACCTTCCACCATGTATTATGCTAATGCACATAGGCTTAGATGGGCGAATTCAGTGCGGGCCTTCTAGAGTCTTCCATTGGATGCACCATAGCCCTTGGATCCAACCGATCTTGATAGATGGACGGGATTGCTCCTCAATGGCGGTTAGGAACCCGGCGTCGAAGGGAGGCGACGGTGGGCCCCATGGCGCGGCCGCCCTTTTGCTACTAGGGCGGCCGCCACGGCACTGCTTGCGGGTGGGCCCCGGCTTGTGGGTCGTGCCTTACGGTGTCTTACGGAATGTTCTTACATGGGTTTCAAGTTGGATTGCTTCACGGATACGTCTTTTTATGTCGTAGGGCTTGCAAACTCTTGGGCGTTTTCTGTTTAATCCACGAAAATATATAAAACACCAAAACTCGTGGAATTATGTCGGTAAAGTCCCTATACTATGTTGATATTCATTTTAAGCCCTTATTTCAGTTTTAAAAGCCTATATATTTTATGCTATAACAGGTGTCAACGGTCGGCGTCACGGGTGCGGGGTGGCGTCACGGCCGCCGTCCCGTGACTCAGCGGCTTGGGATCGGTTGTAGCGGGAGGAAAAGGCCGGTGGCGGGTCTCGTCAAGGTTGTCATGGGGACCGGGGCGCGAGGTTGAGCCGAGGTGGCATCGATTGTGCTTGCGTGCGTGGGAGAGTCGGGCGTTTCCCGGGGGGAGGGGTGATTAGGTCTTTGGGCGGAGGGATTAGCGGAGTGGACCATTTGATTCAGGGGCTTTTTAGTAGTATATATATCATTTCAAGGTAAATCTATCGATATGATTTTTTCATATTTATAAACTTAACGACTTAAAATATTCATGATTTATATTCTTAATGTTTGATTCAAACCCTTGTGCAAAACACCATCTACTGTGATACGGAGGGAGTATATTGTATTAGTAATCTAATGATTTTTTTATTTTAAACTATATAATTTTTAATATAAATTTAATTAAAGTTCAAACTTGAAAAATAGAGGGATCATTAAAAAGTGCCACGTAGCCGCTGGTGAAGATAAAATACGGCTAAACACTAGAGTCGGGAGCGGACAGGTGTTTGGCAGTATGGTCCTGCGCGGCTGAGTCGGCTCCTCGGCCGGTACTTATCCACCAACCAAGCGCCACCTCGCCCTCTTCTCGTATCTTCGGCCACCACGACAAAAAGCTAGTCAGCTGCGCGCCCCTGTGCCCGATACAACCAATCTAAAATTGCTGCTACACACAGAGCCCGCCTGTGTTGCTGCAGCTGCTGTTCGATCGGCCGCGCGGCATGTCGACCAACACCACGAACTCCGCCTCCCAGCAGGTAACCGTGTTTCATTTGGATGCAAATACGCAACCACAGTAATCGACAGCTTATCGTTCCATTGGGAATTATCTGTGTTTTGATCTTACTGCGGTATATATATATGTGCATATATAGAAGGATGCTGATGCTGCGGCTAGTGCTGCGGACAAGAAGCCGACGCAGGAGACAGTGACGAAGACGGTGCAGACGGTGGAGGTGCGGTCGTCGGCGGGGCAGCCCGACGAGGAGGGCGTGCTCAAGCCCGTGAAGGTGGTGCACGAGATCCCTGCCAAGGAGGCCAAGGCCAAGGACAACTCCGGCATCAAGCAGGACTAGCCTACTCGAGATCACGCTCCTAGTCGTGTGATGGATCTTACTGCTAGCTGAGTGGATGTTGCTGCGGTAGCATGTGTGCAGGGATCTATCATCATTTCCACCCATACATCCTATAGTAATTGCTGATGAAGAGTGCCGTTATCACATATGGAAATGAAGAATAATAAACATATGTCGCCTTAAGATCCTCTTGTAAATTAGTGGGTGGACATTGCGGTCTACTCCGCGGTGTGCTACATTTGTCAACTTGTACTAAGACGCTTGATTTTGAATTTGAGTACGATCCGACCTACGGAGTACTCTATTACAGCTAGAAGATGTCTGACGGCGACACGGGAGTACTCTATTACAGCTAGAAGATGTCTGACGGCGACACGGTTCTGTGCTTTGACTTTTCTTTTTTATAAAAATATTTATTACAAGCTTATATATATTTTTAAAAGTAATTTTAAGATAAATCTATAAAGTATACTTTGTCCCTGGTGATTACTGTAATGTACATTAACAGTGTTCCCTCTTATACATGTGCACTTGCGCAATGTACATTAACAGTGTTCCCCTCTTATACATGTGCACTTGCGCTGTTTTGACGCATTCAAAACGATTTAAGAGTTATTTATAATTTATATTCTTAATATTTAACCAAAACCTCTTCCAAACGGAGAAAGTATGTCTCGATCACGAGTCCTACGGAGATCCATATGGATATCTACTGCTATCACTGTTTGTACTCTATCTACTGCTATCACTGTTTGTACTCCAAGATACTACGCCAGGTATAGGACAGGTTCCTCTTTGGTTTGGCTCGTACCACATTACCATCATTTGGTCGCAGCACTTGGGCACATAGTGATTCATTAATCAGTACTCATCAAGATTCTCAACCCTTGTTTCGCTAGCAATGCCAAATTTAAAGCGTGGCTGTCACCAAATCCTAAACCTCCATCCTCCTTCCTCCTTCGATCTCATTAACTAATCCCAGCTTAGCCAATGTATTTTTCAGTCATTGTCTCGCTCCACCAAGATCTCGCTATCATCACGCTAATCTTATCACAGAAACCCTTCGTCAAATCAAAACACCCCATGGCGAAAGTTGGGATGGCCTGTGCTACCGCTACCGCTTGGAGTGGTAGTTTGTCCAATTTTGAAGTTCGAGCATGAAACTTGGGCTTGCCCGATAGTTTAAGAAAAATTAACTTCTTCAAAGAAAAAAAAAACGAGACAAGTTCCTTTTAATTTTTTTTTTGAGAAACTTTTTTTTTTGGTGAGATGTATATGGACTGGGCCGGACAACATGGCCCAAAACCACTTTCGAAGCAGTTGATTGAAGTGGGCCACTCCCACAGCCACCACCTTCCTCCCTTCCCTTTGGTAGCAGTAGCAGAGCCTCCAGCAGGCTGCAAGCAGCAAACGAAGAAGAGAGCCAGATCTCGCGTGCCCGCCGCGGCTGTGAAGCCACCAGCATCAGATCGGATAACGGGACAAGGCGCCGGAGCTCCAGCGATCCACCGGAGCAGAAGCGGCAGGCCGGCAGCAGATCTCTGAGCAGAGCCGAGGGATAGGAGTAGCCAAGGCAAGGGCGTCGGCGAAGATGCTGCCGACGACCGCGTCCAAGGGGCGCGGAGCCGCCCGCTCCGCCCCACCGCTCTTCGGCCCCTACCTCCGCCGCATCGTCAAGGTTGGTAAACCTCGTCCGCGCCTCGCTTTTGCCGAAACCCGAATCCACTCACGCCTCTCTTGCATCACCTCCTGTGCTCGTGCCGCCTGTCGATCTGACGTCGCGTCCCAGCTCACTGGGAGTGGGAGGGATGTGAGCGCTGAGCTTTAGGGTTTTGTTTCCTGACTGAATGCGGGCTCGCGTAGCCGAGGGTCCATTACATGTGTTGTTTATGGTTTGATTTGGGGGTTGATAGGCTTCAGCCATGGGATGCTGCCCTTTATTAAGGCTGGCTTGAGCTTATTGCGTCCCTTTGCATCAATGAGCTAAGCCCGCGGTTGTATAATTTTTGTTAATATGGCCTTGCAGTCTCTTATTGAGTCTCCTTGTGCATCAATCAAGTCAGTATAGACCCTATAGGTTGAGAAATCACAATGTTTGTAGCGCTTTTTGATTGGATTCAGTACTTCAAAGTCCTGAATACCAGTCATTGGTTTCGGAAATACGAGCATTTTGATCTAATTCCAACTGTTTGTGTTGCGAATTGGGCATTTGTTTAGCCCAATGTTCCACCTATTGTTGTAGTGGTGCTATGAAAATGTATTTTTAATTTTGCATCTTGGAAATTCTGAATAATAGTTAATGCGGTAAGAAGTGGTCTCCATCAAGGAGAGAAAACAGATATTTCCAGGAAGAGCAAAAGAAAATTCCTTTACAACCTAGTTTCTATACAACTTTGCTGGTATTGGTATTGAATTTAGCAAATCTCACAGTAATGTTTAAGCACCTGAGCTTGTTATGTGTAACATGCAATCATCTGTAAAGTAACCTAATTTTTTTTCCTCATTGACAGTGGCAACAAATGGATATTGAATACACATTTTGGCAAATGGTTCATCTGTGTACTTCACCAAAAATAGTGTACGCATCCTGCACTCAGTTCAGTTATTAATTGTTTGTATTGGCTCTTTGATCATACTAGTTGTTAACATTAGAAACTCTGTCACAATTTTGAACTGATAATGGTATCATAGAACTTATTCCTTCTTGCATGGAAAACTTCTCAATGCTAATATTTTGTAATCACATCTTGCTAAGTCCAGTTCAAAGATGCTTTGACTATGGAATTTTATCTTTTGAGCATAACTGGTACTTAAACAACTTTCTTAATTAAAATCCTGGAAAACTTTATTTAAAATTTTAAAAACCGAGATTTCAAATAACAGCACCTCCAAGAGCCCTATTTGATTTGATGTGAAAGGGTCTCTAGCCTAGCGGTTAGTGCACCTGAGTAGCACCCAGCAGACCTGGGTTGAACCTCCATGGGAGTTTTAATTTAAACAGGCTGCATTATTGAAAAAATTAAAAAAATAGGCTGGGGTTTCCTTTGCTGACTTCGTCAAAAAGAGCCCTATTTGATCACCCAGTTAAAACTGAACCTACCCGTGACACTCCTGCATCTGCAGTCAATGGTCAGGCTGCATTATTGAAAAATTAAAAAAATAGGCTGGGGTTTCCCTTGCCGACTTGCCCAAAAAAAAAGAGCCCTATTTGATCACCCAGTTAAAACTGAACCTACCGTGACACTCCCTGCGTCTGCAGTCAATGGTCAGCTGGCTTACTTACCATGAGGGATGCCTTCCCTGATTTATTTGTCTTTTTGTAGCATTATTCTGATCCTAGGATGAAGAGTTTCTATGTTGTATTTCTTTATTTGAACCTATCACCCGAGTAAGCATCTGACTGGTATTTGTCTATTCTGACATGTTAATCTCTGGAAGACAGCTATCAGCACACCAAATATCACAAGCGTATGTGGTCTAACTTTACCTTTCTTATTACTAGCTGATACATGTTGTACCGGTATAATTCATGTCAACATAAATCATTTTAAATTGTTACTTAGTGCGGTTCACATTTGGTTGAAGTTATCTTTCATTTTTTATCTTTTTGGAAGTTGTTTCAACGAGTACTAGTTTTCTATGACATTTCATTCATATATGGTAGACCATCTGATATCTTAGGAAGAGTAGTTACATGAAGACCTTCATGAGGAAATCTTTTTTTCGAGATTTGAGAATGATTCTTTAGTTACATTGTTTTCTGGGATGAGGTTGATTATTTTCTTGAATATCTCATATGATTTCTTTGATTGTTATAATCTCTCACCAAGATACAAAATCTTCATTACCTCTGTTTGTTGCTGTTGCATATTCTCATTTTTTGTATTATTTAGCTGATACTGATGAAAGTTTCATATTGGAGAAGCTGATTCATTAGTAAACTGTTATTTTTATTATTCTAAGAAGAACATGGTATGTGCAAATAATTGGAGACACTGCCCCTGTCATTTTACTGTGTTTCCAAAAGCATTCTGTAGCATTTGCATGAGAACCAAACTTTATAGAGCTGCTGAGTTCACTATGGAATTGACCTTTGATATTGTATGCACACACCATCCGAACCTTCTGTGAATGAACTTTTAATATACTGTTTGCAATATGTGTTTGTTGATACTATACATGTCACTTATCTGCTTTGCTTTCAGCACTGTTGATTCCTGGTTTTTCTTGTCTGTGATTTCAGAAACAAAAAGAACCAGTGGGCTCGGGGATGATCCTGCATTTGTCGTTATTCTGATTCTTTTTTTCTCGTGTTTGCAACATCAGCTTACTGTGCAGCGTAAGTTCATGATCTTGTAATACAAGTTATCTTTGTGATTTCTGCAAATACATCCCGGCTCAAGTATCTATTTTCTATTTCCCTTTCCTATTAAACTGTGTTCCTTTTGCAATGCAAATATCAATTTTTTGTTCTGCAGGTATGGAGAGAGTGCCTCACATGCTGCTCTAACAATCACTTCAGTTGTGTTTCTCCATTTCTTGTTTGCTGGGATAGTTTTGGCCACACTTTTGCTGGTAAGCCTGATGGTGTTCAGTTATAATGCACCTGCTTCATGTTGTCTTGGGACTGAAATGACGATATAATCTCTATTATAACGTGAACTGATGTCCAACCTAGATCTGGAGTTCTATCATTCACCATTACTGCATTTCTTGCTCTAATTACAATCTTCAAGGTGCTACCTGAACATGTCTAGTGCTATGGATAAATTAAGGGGGGAAAAATACTTGGCTGCAAATAATAAATTAAGAATGAAATAAACTTCCTAGAAGCTTGCTGTTGTGGGATGCTAGTCACATGGGCCTGCAGTGATACAGCTTAATTTTTTGAAATTTTTATTGCTTTTAGAATTGTATTCCTACTCCTAAACCATAGTGCCTTTGTAGGTTTTAGCCTACTCTTGTCACACCTATGTTCTGTTTCTAGTTAAACTCCTATTAGTTAGCAGATCATACACATAGCTCTTACATTGGGAAATCAGAGTTATCAGATGCCGTCATTCAATGCAGGTTTCTTACAAATTCTTACTTGAGAGAGGAACCTAACAGCCATGTTGTTGAGCAACGTGTGGAGTGGTAATTTTCCTATCTTCTATCACATATGTTTTAATTTTTCACCTGCTTTTATAGGGCATCTATTATTTTCTCATATATGAGCTTTTGATACAACTTAGCTGCCAGACTCATTATTTCTGTGATATGCGGTTTCTTTGCTGTAGCCCATGTATTGGCCTCATTTTTGGTCTGGATCTTCACTTCTCTCTTATACTAGAAGGATACCCCGTGGCCTGTGTGTTGTTGTCATTATCTTAGAAATAAAGCCGCTGTATGTATGAGTTTGTCAAATTGTGCAAGGTAATGATGAAATCCAATAAAAACTGGTAAAACAAATAGCATTATATAGATGGCTTGTATTTTTTCGAATTGTAACTGCAGTTAGATGACATAGGTACTGTGCACAAAGAGATTGGAAGTTATTGGGGATGATGCGGCATTTAGTGGTGATGAAGGGGATTGCTAGCTTATTAAGATTGAAAGCTAGGCTTGTGTGCGATGGGGCGTTTGTGATGTGGGCGTCTAGTGGGAGATGTGGATAGCATGCATGTTGAGATAGAAAAGCTAGTAGGGTTTGCCTTTGTAAGATATACATAGAAGCAATGTTTTTAAGGCAGTAAAGCGAGGCATGGCGACGAACTACCACCTTACGCTTAAGCGAGTAAGGCGTAAAAGGCAAGGCGACGCTTTTTAAGAAATTAATTAAAAATTAAAAATAGCAGTTTAGAGCATTAGATGAAGAAAAAAAAAAGGAAAGGAAAAATAAAGGAAAGAAAGAAAGAAGCCGAGTAAGAAGTGGGCTCGATCAGCCCACTGGGAAGCATATATGCTCCTTCCTAGCGTGGCTTTATTGAAGTCCCTATCCCAACCCCTTCAGTGCCGCCGCTCCCCATTGCTATTCTGCATGACGGTGTCACGGTGTGAATGGCTGCTCTGCTTCCCTCCGCCCTCTCTGGATACCCTGCTTTGCTTCCTTCTCCACCGGATGAGCTGCTCTGCTTCCTTCCTTCCTCTCTCCTCTGCTGCTTGTGCGGATGGAGGACCAAAGGAGGCGGTGGGGAAACAGCGCCCGCTGGCGTCTGCTCCTCGCGGATGGGGAAGAGGGGAGGGGGGAGGCGGAGGCTCGTTGCTCGCCAGCAACACGGGCTTAACGCTGCGTTCATGGGGCGGCAGCAGGTAGGTCCGTCCTCGCCTACGCAGCCTCTGTCTGCTCTCTGATTTCTCTGGATCTGGGATTTAATCGAACGCCAAAGCGACATTTTCTTTGGACCCTAGGCTGAGGCGAGTCGTGTGCCAAAATGTCCCGCCTTGGCGATTAGGCGATGTCAAAGCAACGCCTTAGAAACATTGAGATAGACAGATTAATTATACCATGCACAATTTCTTATTCACTGCTTTTTATTAAAATGGAAGCTTGTATCGCTAACAATGTTCACAAAATTCTTGGCAGGCTTTATGCATTTGATGTTCACTGTAATTCGTTCTTTTCCTGCATTTGTCATCCTATATGGTAAGCAGTCTCAAGATGTCTGTCCATTTGAAAGTTAGTTGCAACTTGTATAGTATCTCACAGTACATGTTTCTCTTCCCAGTGCTGCAGTATTTTCTGTCGCCTCTATTGGTGGCACATGGTTTCTTTCCAGCTTTGTTATCTAATCTACTCTTCGTGGTGGCAATTTCTTATTATCACTACCTGAACTTTCTAGGATATGATGGTATGTTTTATTATTTATATAATCTTATCACAGGAACTACTTTTTGTTGTATGTATTTGTGCACTTAAAGCCTGACAAAAAGTAAATACTGTGCTGTAGTTCTTCCGTTTCTGGACAGAACAACATTCTTCCTGTACCCAATTGGTCTCGTCATCGTCCTTTCTCCACTTAGTAAGCGCATCATTTTGTACTGTTTTCAGACTGATCTCCCGACACCTGTCTCACATGCTCATTCATCCTCATCTTGCAGTGATACTAATAGGGTTCAATCCGACAAGATACTTTCTAAGCTTGTACTTCGCTTAAAGTCTACGGCTAGAATGCCAAGTACGAGAAAAAGATGGTGATTGGTGACAGCTAATGGCAGATCTGGATACATACTCTGTAGTAAAGCATTTTAGATCTCTTGTGTTAACGGGGGCGAGTGAGGTTCAGAAAAGCTCGGAGCATTCTTTGGATGTATCAGGTGCCTTTGGCAGGCTACCAATAGAGGACAAAGCCTTTTGATTGGTATCAAATATCCTTTTTTGGTGTCAATTTGTTCATAATATGAGCTGTTTTCTTTAGTTTTGGGCCACCGGCCCAGTGACCAGTTTATACTTGTAGTACGTAATAGAGGCTATTGTAACATTGGCATCAGAATTGCACCACGTTCTACCATCAGTTATCTCTTGCCAAGTTTATTGTAAGGACATGCTCGTTCTTGCCAAAGCACAGCTGCTCGCCGGGCAAACACAATAGTCTGGTAATCACTACAACAGCGCCTTTTCCCGTTCTTCATACTACTAGTAGCACGCATAAAAATGTCCTTAATAACAACCACCTGCGCAGAATAATCTGTCTTCCTCTTGGTCCAGATTCTGCAAACGCAACAGTGGCCCAACCCACTGCTAACTTCAAACTTGTATTCCTTTCCCTCAACTGGTGGACTGTTTCCAGCGCAAAAAATGTTTTAGCCTTACGATATTCAAATATAAAGCTAGAAACTATTGAAATTGAAATAGTGGTGTGTTCCTAGAGTAAAATCTACAAAATTAAATTTAAAGTAGATTTAGCATATCCTTGGGAAACATTTTTCACCAAATATCCATCTGAAACAAGGCAGTACCGTCATTTCATCTTTTTATTTTCTAATAACGGTAAAGAGCTCCCGGCTTTCATGCTTTGAAGAAGAAGCAGTTACAATTATATGAAGCACATTCAATGAAAAAAAAAAGCAAGATCCAAATCATTAATCAATCTAAAGAACAAAAGGTCACCCATATAATGTGAAGAACATCATGGTATGTTCTTGTCTGCAGAAGCCAACATGTCTCTATGATTTGCTCCTTGCAGTCATCCAAGAACTGCATTTGAGCCTTGGACCATAGCCACTATGTTTTTGCTTGGAAAGAACCTACAAAAAAATTGAAATGACAATTATAAAAAACTGGATTGTTCCTTGTGAGCAGAATTCCCCAGCAAATCGTTGTTGCCCTCCAGAAAGTAACATAAGTGGATTGGAGTTAAACACTTTTGCCACCCTTGCCTATTTATTGCGCAAAAATATTGAACAAGTTGGGGTATTGGAGTTTGAAAGCCTGGTTACTCAACCATCGATTCTCCTAGAATCTGATTTGGTTATCACGTACTAACAAGTTTAAACATTTCCAACTAAGAAAATGATTCTTGGTACCCATGAGCTGGACCAAAAATGCAACTTTCCCACTTTTGTTTCTATTTGGCTCAAATTTACCTTTTATTTACTTTTGAGAATTTCTTGCCACAACAGGATTGGTGGCGAAGGGCATCGAGGCGCCTAAGGCGGCGAGGAAGGGGTTCAACACTTTGTGCTTGGATGCTTTGGAAGCATAGGATGATAGGAACCGATGCGTCTTTGATATGCGTCTTTGACGGCCTCAATCCATGGGTGTCGCCATTGCTTCACGAGGTGAGAGAACAAGGACATCTCTGGAACTTGGCCGGATCTGAGGCGCTAAGGCTGTTAAAGGCAATTGAGCGACAGAGGCAGTGTTTCTATATGTAAAAGGGCACGGATGTGACAAATCGCTAACCAAGCCATGAATTTGGCATGTAATTGGACCATTTTTATCTATTAATGAAATGACATGTAACTTCGTTTTTGAGATTCCTTGAATTTGTTTTGTTTGCTTGTAACAATGAACAATCATATGCATTAGTTGAGCAGAAGCTTGAAAAGTCATTTGATCAACAAATATTTGCTTTCAATGTCCAAGTTTTGAATTCCCCTTTTCCATGATCTTTTGGTTAGCGTAGAGTGTTCCATCTAGCTAATCAATATTTTTGTGTAGCTCATTTTTCCAAAAGAATCTTGATCTAAAATATTCTAGACATAAGGACACCTCTTGGGATTTCAGAAGAAGAATGCATGGATATAGGCAAACTAGATTGCAATGAATTCATGAGTACAAGCCTCCCTCTAGATGACAAACATGCATCTTCCAGATTATGATTGTGTCTTCTGTACTCTTCATGAAGAGCACCCGATTCATATGTTTTTTCATTGTCCCTTTGCAATGGCTTGCTGGTATAGTTTAAGCTTTTTCACTGTCCCTTTGCAATGGCTTGCTGGTATAGTTTAAATGCCATTGTTTTCCTCTGAAGAGGTGGCAGTCATCCTAGAGGGGATCAAATTTCAGTTAAACTGTCCATTCTTCATGGAAATTATTATCACTATGGCCTGGGCAATCTGGATTATGCAGAATGATATTATCTTCAGAAACTTAGCTCATTCAGTTCAGAGGTGCAAGTTTGTCTTCAAAGCAGAGTTTGCCTTGGTTGCCTTAGTTATTCTAAGAGCAAAAGCTAGTCTCCACCCAGCTATTGATCAATGGCTAAGCCACTTTGTGTAATTGTTGTAATTTTCTTTCTTTTCTTTTCTGTTCCCTAAGTTTAGTTTGTACAGAACTCTCTTTTTGCTTTTAATAAAATTCCAGTAGGGGCTTGCCCCTCCTGTTCCAGTCAGTCAAAAAAAATAATAATAATGGCCCAAAAATTACAATGTCATGTACATATTGTAGGATTAACAAGGCACTTTGATAAGATGGCTCTTGTTAATCCTGAATAGAAGCAGAGAAATGTCCTTTTCACTATCTTATTTACAGAAACAACTCTAGTGAATATTCTGAAGCTAACATTCATCAGATATATGCGAAACCGTTGTATTTGCTTAGCCTCATTGCACTTTGACTTTGGTAATAAGAATTCTTGTTCCAAATGAACAACATCTTTAAGCGAAGTGTGGGCTTCTGTTTTACCAAGGTTTAAACCGCTAACAACTGTACAGAGATTTCAACAAATTTACAGTTAATTCATCCGCTAACAACTGTATTGCCATGGTCATGCTAGGCTTCCCTCCTCAACTGCATGCCGGTTGTGCTGACCATGGGCCGTGCATAATGTCTTCGGAGCTCATAAGAACGATGATTGATGAATTGGAGTGCATCGGTATGTAGTTGGGCTGCAATACCGTATCTCGACTGGATTTTTATGATCAGCACCAAAAAATTGTTTGGTACAGTAACATGCTGTTTTTTCAAACAAAATGTACTTACAGATGACGTGAACAACAGCACCGATTCTATTCCAGTTAATTGGTAACCTCAAGTCAGGAAATCATGGTTGTTGCTCCTAGAGTGGGAGACTATATATTTTTTTTTTGTAAAACTTTTATGTAGGTGTAACATTAATCTGTCCAGAAAATCAGAAATATTCTAAGAGATGGAAAGCAGCGAAGGACTGTAGTGCTGGCAAAGGACTGTCATCTGCAGTTTATTACATGGTGTAGCTTCAAATTGTTTAAAGAGTAAAATGCACCATCATGTATTCTTTTTTTTTTTTCACAACGGTAAAAACCGAATTTCATTACCATGGTAACGAAATTACAAGAGATTCAGTTTAGTACAAGAAATGTAAAGATAACAGCGACATTTTACTTGCACAGCTCTGAACACATAGGTAGGGGACAGCAGCTGGGAAGGGGCCCTAAACGCACAAGAGCGGTGAGGTATCTCAGAACAGATTTAACGACAGGTTCACAAAGTACAAAAGCTGATGACCACAGACAGCAGCATATCAACAGAAACTCAGCGGTGAATAGCCTCTCTGAATCACCCTGAGAACGGCACCATCATGTATTCTTGCAAAGTAAGAATTATCAGTGTATTGAGGATCCCGATGGTTAATTTTTTTTTTTTCGAAAGATGGATGGTCAAATTTTTAGTTTGAAGGCCCAACTGAGAATCCATAAATAATTTAAGAACCTAGCAGCTGCATTTTTATTGTTTAAGGGTGATAAATGATATAACGAGATGCCAAGATATCCATATCGTACAAGATACTATAAAAGGAATACCATTGATTTCATTAACATGAAGGTAGGGAATTTAACAAGGAGCAGATCGATAATTTAATTAAATTCGCTTGTCGCTCTTGATCCTGACCGTTGGGTTTTAGACCAGTTAATCCTCAATTATCATGTAGGTTTGGATGTACCTGAACAAAAATCAAATTGTGGATGAATAAAATCCATACTTTCCTTGAAATTAACTCACATTTAATTCATGTTCTTGTTAAATTTGCGAGGAAACCACCAAAGGAAACTATTATCATAACGATGGATGAGCCAGTTATATTATTTCTAAGAAAATATATCTTAATTATTATTGACCAAACAACTGTAAATTTTCTTTTTTTTTAACAAAATAGCTTATAAATTTGTTCTATTTAAGTAAACTATGAGAAATGGATCATGTATTCATGCATATTGAGCCATGTTATTTTGTTTTTGAAGAAACACGAGGGGTGTAAGACCCTACTGAAATTGATTGAAACCAAGCAAATTTATTGAGCCATGTAATTACAATAAATATTTTTTTTTCTCTCGATCACATACAAGGTTTGCACGTCTTTTGTATTAACACGCAGAAATGTTGAAAGTTATAACGACACGCCACGAAGCGACACACTTGGGGATATAATTATACAACCAGTTTTGCCCTCTGTAGGGTCGAGATGGGGACTAGAGGGGGTGAATAGTCCTTTCTAAAACTAATTGCCCGGCTAAACAAATATGATGAATTAAAACTATTCGTTTAGCCAAGACTTCACCCTTCTAGCTATGACTCTAAATCACCTCACAAAAGATCCTACACAAAGCAAATGAGGTGATAAGCCTAGCTTGAGCTCCTAACCGTTTCTATTGCAAGGTCACACAAACCTATGCACTAGTACTTCAAACAAGGGTGAGCTCCTACACAATTCTAATGAGCAAAAGCACAAAGCCAAGCTAAGCTCACTAGATGCACTAAGGACAAGGCGACACATGCCTAACCCAAAGGCTCAAATTACTTAGCTACACAAACTAAGCAAAGCAACTAACAAGCTACACAAGCTAGTAATTGCAAGAGCTACTCCACAAGCACAAGCACAAGGTATATATGAATGTAAATACAAAGCTTGTGATTTGGAGAATGCAAAACCACCGAGAAGAGTAGACAAGATGACACCGGTGATTTTTACCGAGGTATCGGGAAGCTTGCCAACTTCCCCTACTCCTCGTTGGTCGACCAACACCTTGGGTGGTTCCTTTGGTGTTTCACCTAGATGGTTCTTCGGTGTGATTCTCCGATCACTTGCCCCTCAAGGCACGCCCGCCCAAAGGCACCGCAAGACACCACTCTCAAGTGAGCCTCTCAAGGCACCGCAAGACACCACACGCACAAGGGAGGTACTCACCGACACGCTCTAGTAGTGTCGCTCTTCGCGATCCCCGCGAGGTGAGCACGAACCTCTCACAAATCCTCCTTCAGAGCACCGCACAATCTTCAATTGCGTGCTTCACGAAGTCTCTTGCCACCAAGCCGTCTAGGAGGTGGCAACCTCCAAGAGCAACAAGCACACCGGCTTGCAACACGATCACCTAGTGCCACGAATGCGATCTCTCAACGCGAATGCACTAGAATCACTCCTCACTTTGATTTGGATGAACTCTATCAATCACAAGTGAGTGGGAGGGCTCTCAAGCACTCTCAAGCATGGACACAAAGTCCCCAAGGTGCTAAGCACCAGCCATGGCCGGCCACCACATCTATTTATAGCCACAAGCCAAAATAGAGCCGTTGGGGAGGAACATGCAATTCTCGCGGGCCGGCCAGGACACGCCGACGGTCGATGAGTCCGGTCACAACCGACAAACCCAACCCGCCAAATTTAAAACCCCTGCGCATGCGTCCGGTCGAGCAAACATGCGTCCGGTCCCTGTTGACATCTCTAACACGATCCACATCTAGGGACGGCGCTAGAAATGTATAAATGGTATCTATCTAATAAGTTAGCTTGGATGTGGAGTTAATCTCACATTCCAATAAAAGTCGATCAGAGAGTTAGTAAAGTTAGACGGAATTAGTTATGGTTTATGACTTCGCAACATTATCGATGGAGTACCTCCCTTGTGCGTGTGGTGTCTTGCGGTGCCTTGAGAGGCTCACTTGAGAGTGGTGTCTTGCGGTGCCTTGCGGGGCGTGCCTTGAGGGGCAAGTGATCGGAGAATCACACCGAAGAACCATCTAGGTGAAACACCAAAGGAACCACCCAAGATGTTGGTCGACACAACGAGGAGTAGGGGAAGTTGGCAAGCTTCCCGATACCTCTAAAAAAAAATCACCGGTGTCAACTTGTCTACTCTTCTCGGTGGTTTGCATTCTCCAAATCACAAGCTTTATATTTACATTCATATATACCTTGTGCTTGTGCTTGTGGAGTAGCTCTTGCAATTACTAGCTTGTGTAGCTTGTTAGTTGCTTTGCTTAGTTTGTGTAGCTAAGTAATTTGAGCCTTTGGGTTAGGCGTGTGTCGCGTTGTCCTTAGTGCATCTAGTGAGCTTAGGTTTGGCTTTGTGCTTTTGCTCATTAGAATTGTGTAGGAGCTCACCCTTGTTTGAAGTACTAGTGCATAGGTTTGTGTGACCTTGCAATAGAAAGCGGTTAGGAGCTCGAGCTAGGCTTATCACCTCATTTGCTTTGTGTAGGATCTTTTGTGAGGTGATTTAGAGTCTTAGCTAGAGGGGTGAAGTCTTGGCTAAAGCGAATAGTTTTAATTCCGCATCATATTTGTTTAGCCAGGCGTAATTAGTTTTAGGAAGGACTATTCACCCCCCTCTAGTCCCCATCTCGACCCTACAATTAGGCGTTAGAGTTTAGCCACTTTACTTTTGTCGCCTAGGATCTTTTAGCAAACAAAAGTATATTTTTGGGGTTTCTTTTATTTGTATGCAAGAAAAGATGAAGAACTTATGAATGCATCTTTATTTTATTTTTATGCCACCACAAGTAAATATCTCCGAGGGTGTTAAACCTCGGATTTACTCACATGGGGCTTTAAGTTTTAGACATGGTAAAACATTAATTAAACATTTTTATTATCTTTTCTAATGCAATTTGGAAAAGGGAAATATGCTATGCAATTAATGAAAGTAAATATGCAATGCTGGGAATTAAATATGGATAACTTACCGAGTTACCTTTCGGCGAGGGTTCGGTGATTTAAAGTCTTCCGAACAAGACTTCTTACCTTACTCACTTCTCAAGTGCATTATTAGATCTTGGCGGTTGCGTCTCTTGAGATGATGGCATCACCCTTGTTCTTTGTTGGTCCCATGGTTTGAAGTGAAGCTTTGATAGTGGAAGTGGGCAACATCTTATTTAGTGTGCATACCTTGTGGGTTCAGGACACATACTTATAGAATTTTGGGGAGTGATGATTCCTCCACATTTTGCTTAAGTGTGTCCTGTTTGCAAAGACAAGGTAGAGATCAAGTGCATGGGTCCTGTTGGTGGGAAAACACCAATAGAACCATAACTTTATTCATTATTCTCTAACCTTAGGCACATTAAACAAGATAGAGTTAATGTTTATTATTATTATTGTTGTTGTTGTTTATGACAAGGGTGATAAGATCAGGAAATTGGGCATCCAAGGTTTAATGATTATGATTATCTTCCAAAGCAGGATGCACAACGTTTTGACTTATACGGTTGGGGACTATGAGATCAGGAGAGTGGTGTATAGGAACAATTAAAGAAACAAAACAAGTTGAGCTAATAAAGCTAGATCAAACAAGGTTGTTACTCTAACATGTTAGGTTCATTATTTATGAACAGGCCATAATTAAGGTAAAGCTTAATTAATGACAACTTACCTCAAGATGTTACCTTTTATTTGAATGTGTGGCACTGTAACACCTTGTAGTGGTTCTTTCCTTCTTTCGAAGCTTTTCTTCTTTGGCCTCTTGTGTATCTTGTTCCTAACTTATCTCCTTTATTGCATCATCCTTTCTTTCTTGTCCTTTGAATTGTGTTAGGACCTTTTTTGCTCCTCTTATGGTTTTATTTCTGTTTCATTAGTGGATAACACATACCCGAAGGAATATACAAGTAGTAACAAGGATAGTGTTGTCACAGGGGCTAAAGGTCACTTTCTATGCTACCGAAAAGTTTTGGATGAAGATTTTAGCATAGATCATTTATCTCATGTTTAAGTGTTCACTTTGCTTTTCTAAAGGAATGATTTTATTCAACCTTAAGTTTAATTTTCATGTAACAAAATCATTCAAACTTATGGAAACGAGCAATAGTGAATGGAGAGGTTTCAAACCAGCGTGTGGAGTGACGAGGGTATGTGAAGAGGAAGAGTACGATGGATCATCTTGTAGAGGAATTGGCCTTCCTCCCCCAAGCTCGCTCCTTGCATGTTGTCCTGTTCTTCTTTGGCTGTTCATAATTAGTGTAACTATTAAAGTACAAGCGTACCTTTCTCCATAGGAAACTGGAAGTGGATCTCTCTCAATTGGATGTAGATGATGGCGCACGTGGTGTTGAGGAATGGTTTCCCCAACACTAGTGGTGGATCCTATTCTTCCCCCATGTCCATGACTAAGAAGTTGGTGAGGACATAGTGCTCATTGATTTGTACGGGTATGTCTCTAGCAATTCCTTTCAGAAATCGGCATGATTTGTCCGCCATCTGCATTTTGCACATATGTTGGGTACCAAGGCATCTTGCCAAATAATAATTCATATATTACCTTGCCATTGGGTTGATGCCGGATCCCGTATCGCAATAAGTGTTGTTGAAGGTCAACTGGTTGATGGAACATGCTATGGTCAGGACGCCTGGATCTTCTTTGTAGGCTGAGCCTTTTTGTTCTTATTTTTGTTCCTCTTTTTCTTGATGGTCTTAATCGTAGGTTCTGGTGTCAACTTACAGAGGTATGGTGTTCGTGGGTGAGCAGGAGATGTAAGTGTCTAGTTCTTGAAGTTGAATCTCTCCTTTCTCCCCTTGATGGTGAAGCGATTTTTTGAACCGATGGTGTAGATGAAAGCTTTGGCCGTGCTCAAGAGCGGTCGGCCTAATATAATTGGTGCCCTTTCATCTCTTCCTGTTTTAAATAATCGCAAAAAGTCCGCTAGCACACATGAGTGTCCAACCATACTTCACATCTTCAAGTATTCCTTTGGGGTAATTTGGGTGGCGGGTGCGCAAGCCGCAAGCACATGGTTGTATACAATAATGATGAACCATGAATTTTCTCATATATTACCTTAGGTATGATGCTGATGCTTGGACCAAAGTCACCTAGCGTGGCCTCAATGGTGTGGGTCCAATTCTGATGGGGATGACATTCTCCCTAGATCTTCTTTATCAGGTGGTAGGGAGTCATCTTTTCATCTATTCTTTCAAACTCTTTGAAGTAGAAACCTTGGTTGCTGGGCCTCCGTTGGTTCCAACCTTGATTCTGTTGAGGATGATAGTTGTTATTATTGTTGTAACTCACATCCTCTTCAATCTTTTGGGCGATTGTTTGTGTGCCCTTTTTTAAGCCGGTGCATTCCTCTTGATCTCTTGTAGGGTTGACGTTCTTCGTTCCATCTCTGGTTGGAAGGTATTTTCTCCACAAGTTCAATAGATTTAATGAGTGTAAGTGATAGGAAAGCACCTCAACAACAACATTCATGGTCTCACGAGTACTTGAACTCGTGGTAGAAGGTCTGCATGAGTAGCCACTTCTCCATCCCGTGATGTGGTTATTCAGAGATATAATCTTGGAAGTGCTCCCACACTTCTGGGACAGATTCATCATGTTGTTGCTGGTAATTGGATAACTTTTCCGTAAGGCACTTGTATTGCCTATAGGAAAGAACTTGACTAGGAAGGCAGTAGAGCAGAGTGACCATGTAGTATTCTTCTCTTTATCAGCGTAGAACCACTTCTTTGCCTTCCCCAATAGTGAAAATGGGAAGAGGCGAAGTAGGATGGCGTCTCTTGGTACTCTCCTTAATGATGTAAGTACTGTAGACGTCCACGAAAACGTTAGAGATGAGCACTCACATCTTCGTATGCCTTTCCAAAAAATTAGCTAGCTTGCAACATGTTGATGAGCCCAGGCTTGAGTTGAAAGTCATTGTCCCCAAATCTCAACTGCCAGCCTATTGACCGTAGTTGAAATAGAGAACTCTCATAGTATCTTGTAGCCATGGCCTCAAAAACTGGTGTTAAGCTTTGCCTTGATTAATGATCGTCCGGGACAGAAGGTGTTGGAGTTTTCTTTTTTCTAAGCTTGGATCTTGCCCTTCTGATGCTTCTGGATTTTCAATATAATTATCCGGACAGTCACTCCAATTCATTTATTACCCCGCATAAGATAACACAAGTAGACAAAACAAGGGTAATCCCCTGTTCGAGTAGTGACTAATGGTGTCTTCAATACTTCACATGATGCAAGTGATATCAATCTATCCAAATATGTGTGTTCGTTTGGCTAGCACCCTTCCCGGCAGACGGCGCCGAAATGCTTGTTGACATCTCTAACACGATCCACATCTAGGGACGGCGCTAGAAATGTATAAATGGTATCTATCTAATAAGTTAGCTTGGATGTGGAGTTAATCTCACATTCCAATAAAAAGTCGATCGGAGAGTTAGTAAAGTTAGACGGAATTAGTTATGGTTTATGACTTTCAAGAACATTATGCTCGATGGTGGAGTTAATCTCACCACGATAGGCACAAAAGTTGTACCACACATTCTAGCATTGCCTACTGAAACTAGTCTGTCACCCTAGCTCACAACGCTAAAGAAATGCGTGAACGGATATTCTTTATATGACACTTGAAACTCTTGCTATGATAATATAATTACTCGTATCCGCAAGCGCACGGGATAGAATTACCCAATTGTAGCACTTCACCGTGAGTCTATCCGGTATCGTATTTATATTCTACGAAAAAGGAGAGGGGTAGGCTATGGGTAGGTTGATGATTTAATATTGATTCACTTGCGGTTGTGTAATGTAGAGTAAACCATATACATCATACTAAACTCAAACTAGGTAAGTCACAAGGTAAAGATAAATAATGATAAATAATAAATAATAATAATGATAATAATGATAATAACATTCCAACTCAAAGATAATGGTATGCCACTAGTTGGTCTCATAACTGGCTAAATATCATGGTATAGGTAGACTAGGATGGAATATCCCTAAGTTACTCCTACTTACATGTCAATGCATACTACAATTAGTGCAATACACCTAGGAATCATGGCAGGAAAGCAATATATCTACACATGGTGAATATTACTAAGGAAGATTAGGAACAAAACCAACCTACCATAGTAACAAAGTTCAACTAGCCCTACATTCGGGGTGGACTCCAAAGGACTCAATGGGAGTGTCACATCCACGATCTACCATACGTTAGGAATATAGGGTGATGTCGCAGGCAAACGTTGTATAAACACCACGTTTACACATTGTTGGCCACTCACCCAAGACGTCATAAAGTGAGCGCTATATGACTCCATGCTTGAATATAAAGACAATCTAGCTATACTAGATATATAATCATAATAGACATTGGAACATATAACTAAGAATATAATCATTAAATAGAGCAATGTCATAGCAATTATAAATAACCAAAATACTTACAAGATCAAATACAAGAGAGAAGCCACGAGGCGCTCGGGCTCCCGCTACTTCTTGACGATCGGGAATCCAAGACAATACTTGACTTCCTCTAGAACTAGCCTAGATAGCTAATGCTCTAATATGGTGGAACTAGGGCTTGGGATCTTGACTTGATGACTTGGAGTTGGAATGAATTAGAATGAATTAGGGTTTCACCTAGGGGTCAGGGGTGTAACATTCCAGACATTAAAAAGTAATTAAAATATTAAATATGATCATTACCATGTGTGATTATCAAGTATCAAGGCAATAGCATTTCATGTTTATATATTGCGGTTATATGTTACAAATAGTGTGTTTTGTTTGCTACATGTAAACATTAGTTATAATGTTTTGTGATTTTTCTGATGGTTGATTAATGATTGTTCACTAATTAAGTTGGCTAATTAATTATTTTATTAATCCTAATTTTAAATTTAAATTTGGAAAACCTACTTTCAAAACTATTGAGAATTTGGGGATGGTCATTAAAAGCAAACCTGGAGATCTCGAGAAGTTGGACTATTTTCGTTTTTGAAGATTTTGAAGTTTCTATGCAAATTTTGGAGATATTAGAAGAAGAAGGAAGGAAGAGATACTAGTACAGCATCTCAAGAAGCAGTGGCCACCGAGCTGCTTGTCTGCCTGCCTGCCTGCCTGCCTCGCTGTCGCCGTGAGTCGTTTGGCCACCGTCGCGGCGTTGACGCGCGGACGCCTGCGGGGACAAGTCCAGAAGCTGCTCGTACCCACTTCCATTTTCCCCCTTGTCGTTAACGCTGAGCCGGCTGCCATGTTCTTCTTCCTTCTTTCCCCGACGACGCCGTCGTTCTTCATCCTGCGTCGTCAATCACCACCCGTGCAATGGCGAATTCGTCGCCCTTGAGCTGCCACCGCCGAATTCCTCTCCATCGTAGCTTCGCCACGACCTTACGAACGTCGCTGATCTGCTAGCCTCGCTCCTCATCGTCGTAATCGTCCACGACGCTGGTTTCCGTCACGGCGGACCACCGTGGCCGCCGGGGTCGTCCCACCGCGGCTGGCACGCGTCGGCTCCACCTCCAAACTGCCCAAGCATCGTCCAAGCACCATGGTGAGCCCCTTTGTGCTCCCTAGATCCTTGGCCGCGCTGCTACTGTGTCCTAGGGTCGGCGCACCGCCGCCGTGCCGCGCGGCATGCCGCCATGGCTGGCAGCTCGTGCTGCTAGGCTGCGCCAGCGCTGCTGGGCCGGCCTCCTTACTGTCAGACCGGGCCGATCCAGTTTCGGCCCGAAAGCTCTTTTTCTTTTTGTAATTGTTATTCAATTTATTCAAATGTGAATAGTATCTGATTTTGGTGAATTTCTTATAAATTCAAATAGTGCTTCTAAAATCCTGAAACTTTTTGTATAGCTCTTATATGATGGTGTTTACACATGGAAACTATGAGATGTTGAAAATCAATAGTTCTAGCACGAGTGAAAATTACATTCTTTAATTGAAAAAATATGTCTTCCATGATTTCTAGTAATTAAAATAATTATCCAAAAATCATGAAACTTGTTTTGGCACTATTTTAGGGTATGAATTGCCTCCACAAAAAAAGTTTGGATTAACTTTGAAAAGATTTCGTGATTTATTATTTCATGCTCAATTAAATAATTCAAGTAATTAGTCTTAATGACTCGGGTTTGTGTGACTTTGGGTTGATTGTGAATCTTGGATCATACCACATCAAATGGTCCTCGAGAACTCCTTTAGTAATAATGAGGATCATGTGTTTAACTTGTGAGTAGTGCTACAAGTTATTTTTGTTGGCTTGCAACTTTATCGTGAAGGAAAGTTGTACTCAAGTTAATTAAGTCATTATGTCTTTCGTCCAAGCACTTTCATGCATTGTGGCATACATTTTATCATGTTAAGCAACGAATCGCTTATTACGTGTAGTAAGCGAGATAGAGAAAGGTTGGAAGCCGCAAGTGCCAAGCGTGTGATGCTTTGATCTCGTCGGAATTAAGGCAAGTGCATGACGAATCTTTGTTTAAACTTTACGCCTACTATTCGAGTTGTTCTTTGCTTTCCAATGTTCAAGTATTATATTTCTGGTTCAAGTTCAAGTTTCTTGTTCATGAGATTCACGTTTCAAGTTTTCATTTAAATTCAATTCCGATCTTGCGGTTTATCCGAAAGTGCAATTTGGTTCTTATATTCGGTGCACGTGAGTAAGTCTTTGGCCCCACTTGCTCGGCTTTACCGGTAAATGCTAAGGAGTATTCAAGTGTTGTCCGTTTCGGGACGGAAACTACTATTTAGTTGGAGTTCCACTAATTCGATCATGAATTCTCATGGTTTGATTGTTCTTTTGGTTTGAATGTACTTGCCGAAAGTGTTTTCACTCATCCTTGTGTTTATTTGGTTTTTTAGGTGCTAAACCATCACGACTTGTATGGGAACTGGGAGTATCACCATCATCACAAGTACTCACTTTTCATTTACAAACGCGTAATCTTTTACATAGCAGCTGTAATAGGTTTGATTTAGTCCTAGTGAATGTGTTGAGGGTAGCCCCCGGTGGTGTTTCTAAGGGGCGTTACAAGGGGGTCTTGTTATATAGCCCTAAGCGATGCACGACGGCCCTTGGATCAAACCGACCTTTGAGCAACGGTGTAGATCTCTTCTTAATGGCGGTTGTGAACCGACCTACGGCGCAGGGCGACGGGGCCCCACGAGGGCGGCCGCCGCTGCTGGCTCAAAGGTGGGCCCGGCTTCCTTACGGTGCTCTACGGTCTCTTACGGAATGTTCTAGTGTGTGTTCCACGTTGGGTTACGTCACGGATACGTTTTTATGTCGTAGGGCTTGCAATCTCTTGGGCATTTTCTGTTTAATTCTGAAAAATATATAAATCATCAAAACTAGTGGAATCATGTTAATTAAGCCCCTATACTATGTTGATATTCATTTTAAGCCCTTATTTTTGTTTTAAAAACCTCTATATTTTATACTATAAGGTATACCAACAAATCCACGAGTCCGGTGCATGTGTCCGGTCACTCCCGAGAACAACCACGAAAAACATGCTCTCTGTTTCTTTGACCGGAACCACACACCGGTGCATCCGGTCGATCTCGCATGCTTCCGGTCCTTGGTCCGGTCACCGCGTCCGGGCCGACACACTTTCGTAAAACGGCGATATCTCCTTCATCCGAACTCCGTTTTTGATGATCTTGGACTCTATGGAAAGCTTACTCAGAGGGCTACGCGCAACCCATATGGTTACTTGATCCAACTCACAATGGATCAAAGCAGTATTCCACTCTAAGAGCAGTCTAAGTGTCCAGAAACACCGAAACAACTTCTCCTTTGCAAATGTGCCAACACCACCAAGTGTACATCACCATGTGCATGTGTGTTAACATTTTCACAATCATTTTCAAAGGATTTTCTCTTGCTCTTACCACGCCACTCGATCCTAACACACGCCAAAAGTTAGATCGCTCAAGTGGCACTAGATGACCGATATGCAAACAAGTTTGCCCCTCTTGATAGTACGGCCATCTATCCTAAATCTGGTCATAAACTTCTCTAAACACCAATGACCGCGAAATGAAATACCCTATAGGTTATACCTTTGCCTTGCGCATTTCCATTCCGCTCCATCTCCAAGTGCCGATGCAACACATGCACCAACACGATCAAGAATGATATGATCCACTTCATATCATCACATGACCTTTTTGGTCCATCGATCTTGACCTCACTTGCTCTTCACCGTTGCGTCGGTCCGTCGGCGCCAAGTCTTGCCCAAGCTTCACCACCTCGCGGTCCATCACTTCACTGCCTCGACTTGCCCTTCACACTTGCAACCGGTCCATCAAGCCAAGCCTTGTCTTGATCTTCACCATCTTGGTCACATGACTCCATGTCATGTCTCATATGCAATAAAGCTCCTTCATTGCGTTAAGCACATGTGAACTAATCTCCGTGTATTATCTCAATCACACATATTAGTTCACCTAATGTTGACACTCAATTACCAAAAACCACAAGGGACCTTTCACCCTCCCTACCGGAAGGTGAGTAAACACTACTACTCGGTAGATATACAACCTAGTCATCACCGTCAATCAAACACTACCACTCGCTAGATATACAACTTAGTCCTCACCGTCAATCAAACGCTACAATAATATTTTAATTTGCACTATGTATATGTAAAAAATACCAATTACTAATGCATGCTCATGTTGGAGCAATTGCATCCACGAGCCCGACCACTCACGCATTCAAGAAAAAAAAGCCGCATTCTTTGCTAAACCACCGAGAAATCTATACATTTGATTACTCCGTATCTGGTAGTTAATCATTCAGCTAACTGTTCGTCTTGCTCTATGAAGTCACTGCCACCACTAAAGAAGCAATGCGACTAGTGATCATCCCAAACGAATATACCAAACATAACAGAATGGTGCGGTCGCACTAATGAATGAAGTGATCGCCACCACTGGAGAGGCAACTTGTAGTCGTCTTTGTCAAAAGAAGGAACCAAGTATCTTTGAATTGCCATCGCATTATTGGCATATTTCATAATTGTTTGGATCATTTATGGCTCAAAAGCATGCAACATGCATGACACACCAATTAAGCACCAACAAATGAGGAGCCTATATGATGGCCGTTAGATGCCCATCATGAATAAATAACAATAACATGGAGAACTGATCTTTGAGTGTTACTTAATTGTAAACCAAAGGCTAAACACCAGCATGCTTTTATATTATTTTTCTTCAAGTGCATATATAAAGTGAAGTGAGCTGGGAAACAGCCAGTGGGAGCAATGATATGTGCAAATCCAGTCACTAGTTTGTAGTTTACAAAATTGACGGAGTGAAAAAGGAGTGGGGAATGTTTATGTGACAAAAAAATATATTTGGTCTCAGTGGGTTGCAGCTTGCAGAGGCTGCTACCAAGATCCCATCAAACAGCGATGCTGCTCCCCTCTTCTAAACCACAATTAATGATGGTTTTGGATTTTAACTGTAAAGTTTTTAGATCCAATATATCATGTTTTTTAGATAATGGATAAAATATCTGGCCTCTACGTGCGGGGACGTACACAGCCCAATCCAATATATCATGTAGAAGGAGATGCTTCATTTTGTCAAACCAAATGTAGCACAGTAAACACAACATATGCAGATTTACCGATTTTTTGTGCAGCAAGGATTATTGTCTACTATATGAGGTGTTTACCATTTCATATATGAGGTTTGTTTTGGATTTGACATTCTCTACATTGGATCATATATGGTGCCTTTGAGGATTTGTCGTACACAATGCAAGTAATGATATATAAGTAGGGCCTTTCTTTATTTGACTAATGCAGATTTCATCGGCTGTAGAGGACGTTGGAATTCAGTCACACAAACACAAAAGACATCCATTATTGTTGCTTCCTAATCAGCATACAAATTCTTGTTGGTTTAGTGGGATCTCCAACTAAAATGTGATCTCAGTGAGCACATGCTTTACTACTTGTTAGTTTAATATCTCATTGTTACCTAATTTACATGCGCATTTTCATTGTCGTGTCGCTTAGGTACGAATCATTGTATTGACAGATGAGCAGTTACAAGTCGTCAGGACTCAGGACTGTTTTGGAACCGTTTTTGGCCAGAACTTTTCTCTCTTTGGTTCTTTCCTTCGAATGTAAGATATGGTTGAGATCCGCTCTCTACAGAAGAATCTCTCTACTTCACGTAAGAATATGCTCCGTTAGAAAAAAAAAGACATGAACTGCAGAGCTTAAGATATTTTGACATTTCAAGATTTTTAGAATGACTTATAATTTGGGATGGAGTACTAATCAAAAGAAGCAGGAGACTTAAGTGGTGGTATATGATTAACCGTTGATAATAAAGTGCTATTACCAAGTATAAGAACTAACGCCTGATTTGATCTGTTTGCTTAAATTTATCAGCCTTGCTTATTAGTCATGGTACAATGTTTTTCTCTTCCAACAAAACAACATCAGCTTATCAGCCACAAAAATAGTAGCTGAATAGGGTAGATCAGCCACAAAAGAGAGATGTGGTGGACGGGTCAATACACTTATCTTCTTGTATATGGGCCATTTCGATCTAGTAGCACTAAAAAATAGCTATTTTTCTCTGTCCTAAATTGTAAGATATTTGACTCTTTTTAACATCTTTTGAATAAGATGGGTGGTCAGATTTGGGTTAAAAAAGTAAAACTTTACAGAAGATAATAACTAAGAGCATCTCCAACAATTTGCCATCTCAACTTGGCATCCATAAAATTTTAGCAAAATGAGAAAAAAAATAGCCTCCAACAGCTTGCCATCCAACTTGCTAAAAGTAGCAACTTGGTAAATTTCTCCTCCCGGCGCATATTTATTTGCGCCTCCCCATACCGCTGGCAAATTCTCGGCGCTGCTGCCGATTCTCTGAACTTTCTTTGTGGGCGTTCTGTCGATGCATGGTGGCGGCGAGAACCTGCTATGGATGTCCCGCTTGTGCTACAGATTGTGTCGAGTAGCACAAGTGTTGGTCGCCGGCAGAGAATGATACAAACATCGTGGAGTAGCACAAGTGCGTGTATTGTGTTTGTGAAGTAGCACATGTGCTTGCTTGTGCTTCTGATCTTTGCTAGCGGGGAAATATCCTCCATGGCAGGTAAAAACACCGGCAAAAGCCCAGGTAAAAAAACACCGGCAAAAGCCCGGGTAAAAAAAACACCGGCAAAAGCCCGGGTAAAAAAAAACACCGGCAAAAATAAGTTTGGGCCCATCTATTTGAGATTTGAGGAGTTAATTTTACCAAACTATTGGAGAGGGCTTATTTTTTCACTTGGCAAATAGTTTAGCAACTTGGCAAATTATAAGATTTACCAAGTGAAAATTAGCAAACTATTGGAGATGCTCTAATAACTACTAATTTTTAGCTAGCCGTACTTTTTTTTAGTGTCTGTTGTATTTTATCTATCCATGATGGCTTAATTCAAAATTTAGTGTCGGTTGTATTTTTGAATATTTTTTAATATCTCAACAAAAAACTATTTCCCGTACTACAACTTAAATACTACGTTGGTATAAATAATTTTTCAATGCATATACATATCTAACAATATAGAATTCTCTAGCTATATATGAAAAATATGAATCAGCTACCAGGCCGGCAAGTAATGACCCTACAGTCAGCTTTAGTGCTAATTGGGCTAATAGCAATGTGTCGAAGTGGATCGATGATGGGTGTGTATGCACTAAGTATGCAGCAGTGAGCAATGGAAAGGATTAATTTGCAGACATAATTCATGCCATGCCCGAGACCACGGTATGAAAGTGCCAGGAAAGCGACACATTAACGTACACAGAAAACCGTTAGCTACTGCAAACTATTACCAAAACGATCACTATAATACGCAGGCAATGATATCTCCTAGTTTGGGATGCGGCCACCAGGCTACCAATAATTGAGAGCCCTGCAGCTGAGTTAGTTAGCTGTGTGACTGTGACGCAAATAACGTTCCCATCACACAGCTGTTGAGCCCCGCTTGAGAAAAAGGCATACTCTTATAGCTGAATGTGACCACGTCACATTTGACTTCGTTAGCTATCTCGATCTGAAATTATAAGAAAGTGTTGACGTACAGCAAAAATATGCTGCACCGTTAAATTCCTACTGTAGTTGTGCCTCACCTCGAGAGGTCTTCTCGGGAGGCGTTCAGAAGTTACCAGGCGAAGAACGGATCTTGAATCGGCTTAGCCGACTTAACCTTATTACTAACTAGAATTCTTTAGGTGAGATCCCACTAACTCGACGTCTTGGGTCGCTTAGATTTTTAGATATTATTGTAAGGTGCTTGTGATTGATAATGGGGTGTAGTCTTGACCAGAACGATTAATTTAATTTCACATTATGTTTTGGTTACCTAGCATCATTAAGTTTTTAGAAAGGACTATTCATCCCCCTCTAGTCCACCATATCAATCCCTACGTCCAATCTCCACATAATATGAGAAGAGGGTTGCTCTTGTAACCATGATGGCATAGCTTACAGATTCACGAGAGGGCGATGGCAAGTTGTGGTGACCCCTAGAGTAGTTGATGTTGCTGGTATTGAAGAGTAGTGCATGTATTCATGCCCTCGAGACATAGATTTTGGCTGGACCGCAAATATCATGTCTCTGGTGTCACCTATGATCTTGCATGTTCGTCTCGTTTGATCTAATCGATGCTTTTGTGCATAGAGATTAGGGTACAACTTGTCGTTGTGTGTGACCCCAGGCATGCTAGCCCTTATCGGTGTGACCCAAATTGATGTCACCAGGAAGACCATGCATCGATAGCAAGAAGACAGCTCACGAAAGAGGACACTGAAACCCTAACAAGTGGGGTCTGCTGACCTGTTGGCCTCATCGTTTAGCTTTTCTTGCGTATGTCAGTTCTCCAATGCCTTAAAGATTACATCTAAGCCATTGATCAAGGTCGGTTTGATCAGAAAGTTCAAAATTGACGCTTCGCGCTATAAAGCAGACATGTACGTACCCCATCCTCAAAGCATCCTCATCTATGGCTAGCATTCAAGAGAAGATTAATCTTCTAGTCTTTGAGATATTAATAGGATCTAGTATTTTAGAAATAGTTAGATAGAATGTAAGGGAAGAGTTTGGAGGAAGCGTCGGTCTGTTGGTGCTCCCTCTATGGCTTGTACCAGCGGGATCTAGTTCTTTTGGAGCTTGCTACTCAAATTTCTTTGGTAATCAACTTTTGATTCAAGTAACATTGTTATTATTGTTCTTAAGGATTAGAACTCTCTTTTAAGTACTTTAATTTTTGTCGCTCTTGATTTGAAGTACTATTCATAATGTCTTGGTGCTTAGACTCGGTTACTCGTAGATGCACCCTACCTTACGGATCAATGGTAGCTCGCAA
The DNA here is from genome assembly GCA_015847255.1 of Hyparrhenia diplandra. Lineage (NCBI taxonomy): Eukaryota > Viridiplantae > Streptophyta > Magnoliopsida > Poales > Poaceae > Hyparrhenia > Hyparrhenia diplandra. Next base: position 138,916 of record JADLZK010009866.1, read on the forward strand.
GGATGACTCTTATAAGCTCGCAGCATGGACAAACATAAATACATGGATGAATTTATTTATATTTGTTGTCGGAGGCAGCGAATAACGATGCCACTGGGTAAGCTGATAGGTTATCCGTACCCGTATCTGTTAATTATCGATTTGCAATTGGCCAGTGGATAAATATCCGTCAGGTGTGGATTATCCAATAGCAAAGCAAAAGCAAAGAACTAGCTAGCAAAGCAAAGCGAAAGCGAAAGCAAAGAACTAGCAAGCCATTTAGAGCAGCAGGCGTAACCGGTATACCCTCCTCATATCCATACTTTACTGGATAGTCCATACCCTTCTCAAATAACTGGGCATGAGTTTAGGTATAAACATAGTAGGGAAGCAAGCAACGGTCAAGGACATCAACAAAGCCACCGCCAAGGCCACAAACGTTGCACCGCAGATAATTGACAGACACAGAGCTGGAGCTAATTCGTCAAAAAAAAAACAGAGCTGGAGCTAGCTAGCTGCACGTGTGAACGGAGCAAAGGCCAAAGGGCATTTGCATTTGCAGGCCGTAGCATGTGTTCAGCTAGGCATCGAGACAACTGCATGCAGACAAAGATTGGATTGGGAGACCGTTGGAATGGGATACGGGAAGCACGGAGGCTGACCTCACTCTCTCTCACTCACCTGGGTGCGGTATAGCTAAGCCAGCTGGCGAACGCGAGATGGGCCACAGAATAGCGGCGCCCCTAGTCCACTACCACTACCGCTACCACGACGGGGATAGAAATTAAAGCAGCGGTTATGGTTTGTTACACATGACGGCACGACTCTTTCTTTATTTTTTCTTATATATAATTCTTATACTCAACTACTACAAGAATATAATCAAGTACTGTACACTTCTTGTCGAAGTACTGTACACCTCTTGTCGTCTTGCCAGAAAGTAAAACGGTTTGCATTGCTTCTGGTCGTGCTGCTAGAGTTCTAGGATGTGTGATTGATTGGTGCCGTAGTTTTTGCCATACTTCACCTTCGTAAAATTGTGGCAGTCATGAAAAAAAGTGTGACAAATAAAATTGAGGTCATACTTAGGAAACAATTAGCATAAAAATAAGTCTATGGCACAGAAACAAGATACTAAGAAAGTGCGAGCGTGACGAATAAAATTGAGGTCATACTTGGGAAACAATTAGCATAAAAATAAGTGTATGGCACAAAAACAAGATACTAAGAAAGTGTGGCGCACGTGTTGTGTGTCATAGTTGCGACAGTAAACCAAACAACTGCCCAAAAATTTTCGTGATATGACCATTATTCTTTGGTGTGGCAAGTGGGTGTGGATGCAACAAAGCCACTCGCTAGCTCCAACCTATCTGTCGTTCTGTTATTTGATCTTGAAAGTTTCACAATATCTGCTAGGGCCATATTTTCTTTAACGAATTACATGCTCTATATTGTCTAGTGGTGTTACTTTGTTAGGTGGTTGACAATACTTAAGTCAGTGACTCCCTACTTTTGTGTACCTTGACAAACCCTGACCTTGCTGCCAAGGGCCATCTAGTGTCTTTCACTAGCAGCTATTCGTACGTGTGTGGATTTGGTTGCCATCTTTATCTACCACTCCCATCCATGCATCCCGATGCGTCACGTCTATGTCATTGCTAGCGAATTCTTGCTAGCTTAGTTGAGTTGTGTGTTGCCGTGGCCTTCGTCTTCGTTTCATGGCAGAGCTTTGAGTACGTTGACCTGGCCGTTGGGCGCGCTCACACATGAACATTCTTGGCGAAAAGAACTGAGCGAAAATGGACAGCGTGTGCGAGACATCATACATGGCCCAAGAACCATGTTGCAGCTAGCCATGGTGTAATACTAATAGTATTTCAAAGTGAGAAGTTATCTCATATCTTAGTTTCATCTAGACCCCTTACTTTTTTGTCTGGTTCCGTCTCTGATTGGTCTTTTCCCACCCTATAGGCGAGCCTAGACCCACCACGCAGATCATCCTCATTATTCATTCATTCACATGTTTTATTCATTCACATGTTTTGTGCATTCATGTGGGGTACATTATATTAGACTCCCACTACGGAAAAAAAAAAAGTTGCTACTATATTAAAAAAATAATGAAAAAGTTGCTACTAGAAGTGACCTCAGGGGTGGCATCCAAACCACCACTATAGAAGCAACTTCAAGTCGTGCTCTTAAAAGAAGGGACTAACCAACTTTGCTTTGCCATGGCATATTGGAATATTACATCTTATAAGAAAGACACAATATATTCTCATACTTCACAAATAAATAAGCACCAAATTAAAGAATGAGGGCCATGGCCATGTTCGTTGGCCGTTAGATAAACAAACCATGACATGACTTTGTGTGGCCATCAATAATTTTCTAAGGCAAACTAAAGCTCAGGCCAAACATTAGCTATATGATGCAAAGAAATATTCTTTTAAAAAGTATCCAAACAGCCTGTACAAGCAATGATATGTGCAAAATCTAGTCAATACAGAATATATAAGTTTGAACTCCGATAATGGCAAAAATAAAATAAAAGCCAGAGATAATATATCTGTGAAAAAAATTGGCGCGAGTGCGTTACACCGTGATGCCGTGTGCTGCCTGGATTCCAACAGCCAACAGCTGCTGCTCCCCTGTCCCCTCATGTAAACCAATATCCTCCCCATGCCCCCAACACACACAAACCCCCGAGGACACTGAACCAAGTCACTATCACTTAGCTAAGTAGGGCAATTATATGCCTCATTTTGTAACCAATTTTGGGGAGCCATCTGGTTTTACCATGTTAGAGGATCGCAAAGGATCGATTATAAGATCTCTTCCTCCTATAAAATTACTTAGTACTTCATCCATTTCAAATTATAGGTTGTTTTATATTTTTATTCATTAATTTTACTACGTATCTAGATGTATAGTAAAATGAGTGTACAAAAAAAGTCAAAGCCATTTATAATTTGGAATGAAGGGGGTATATCTTATAATTGTTAACTGTTCCACAAGATTTTAACTTCATAAATTTGATAAAAAAATTTTAGCAATATAATGTTAGTGAGCAATGCTTTCCACGGTTTTTTCTGTGGATGGTCAAGAAGTAAGGAATGTGTTAATTTAATATCGCATAAGTTTGTTGTTCAAAAATACAACTTGTTAGCGTCAACATCACCAGGTGGATCAGGAGTGTTGCAATTCTGTGGGATAAGTAATACAGAAGGTAGTGCGTTATTATTGCTTCGTAATCAGGATTTTAATTCTCTGCTAAACCGATCTAATGGCTAACCAATGGTTTGCTTAGTAAGTTTTCCAGTGCAATGTCACTTTTCCACACGCAGCAAAGAAACATCACAGATAGTACAGATTAAATTTAAAGAGGGGGCTTTTTCTCTTTTTTGGTCCTATGCTTCTCGTATTAGTTTTTTCAAAAGAATTGTATTTACATTAATATTTCTTATTAATTAAAGAGGGGGACTATAAACAGATAGTTTTTTCTTCAAAGAATTGTATTTTCAAATTAAAGTGTGTAATTATCTTTTCATGGGCAGTATACTAGGCTCCCATCACCAGCATTAGCTTTGGCAACAACCATAAAGTTGGTGACGCCATGCATGTACCGCTTGTTCGTTCTAACGGTGATAGATGTCATCACTGCCAGTTCTGTCATCACAACAACTTCATTTCATAATTTTCAGAGCCAAGAACCGGCAGTGAAAGATAATCACTGCCGGTTGTGTCAAATCAAGCAGTGATTGTGCTGACAGTGATGTGTGAATCTATAGTAGTGTGAAAGACGTCTATGATCTATTTTTTGGCGTGGTGTGTACTGAAGGTGTATGTTTCTTTTCTTGGAAAGGTTAGAGGCTGTATGTTTGTATTAGTGAACGACCTAGCAGTGGAAGAAGCAGCTTCATATTGTGCTTTGGAAAGAGAGACTAACCAACTTTGCTTTGGCATATTCTCCTCAGATCATATACCCAATATGATCTCGACTCGTGTCACAATTTCGGCACCAAAGAATGAGAACCATATGCGTTGCAGTTAGCTAGATAGCCATATTGGATAAACAAATCACAACAAAGGTCCACTAATCTTTGAATGTTAGATAAAGCTGAAGCAAAAGCCGCACTAATTATATGGTATGATATAATATTGTTCAAGATCATGTCTCAAAGGCGTTGAAATAATGCTTGTTGAATTGAAACAATGATATGTGCCAATCCAATCGATACATCACGTAAACAAGAGAATATCGATGTGACTAATTAATTATTTGGTCCGAGTGGGTTACAGAGGCTGCTCTAGATTGCAGGATCCAACGGGTCCTGCTCCCCATTTAGTAAACCAAGACTAATTTAAGGTTTATGATCCAATTTAGGTTAAATACTTTCATTAGATTTATGATTTTACTTCAAGTATACTTAGGTTTTTCTCGACCAAGAGAAGAACTAAAAGACATAATTCAGAATAACACCCATCTTCCATGAACAACTACTCTAGAGGCTAGAGCTCTGTTTAAATTCCACGTTAAAACACTTCGTCATCTATGGATACATGGTCATCCAAACAAACACTTCCCAAGTTATCTTTCCACAGGAATTATTTTGTGTAAAGTGAAGAACGAGTCAAACTCAGCTACGTACGTAAAAGCTATTCGAAGTTCGTCATGTTTCAGAACCATTTGGTCTCAGCTTTTTCTCTCTTTGCTTGCTTCTTTACTCGTTCTTTACTTCGTAGGCAAGACAGACATGTGTAAATGAAGTATAAGATCCTGCCTGCCAGTGGCTAGTGCTCAATAATAGACTCCAAAGCCATTTTTGTGCTAAAGACGTACAGTTCAAAGCTCTCAGGTTATGCATTATCTCTACCTATATATAGTAGAAAGAATATTGACTCTAGAATACAAGAGTGAAGATACAATTAACAAATATCTGAAATATTCGAGATCAAAGTCAAAGTAACTGAAACCGAAAGATCAGTCAAGACGTCTATGATCTCAGGTTATGTCAAAGCCAAGATTCGGATTCTAGCTCACCGAATTTACCTCGGTTAATTCAATTCCCAACCCAAGTAGCCCATCAAAAAATTAAAACTTAGTCCAAACATCATCCACTCGCCGACGTCTCTTCTCTCTAGCCTCCAGCCATCCAATTTCCCTAGGCATCAAGGTACTCTCTCCAATCTAACATGATGTAGATCCAGGACGCAACCTTCTTTTCCACTCCGGGAGTCATGAGGCATTTCCTCCCTCAGCTAATTTACTCCCTTATACGACCAACGACGTGCTTTGCGACACACCAACTCAATGTGAAATTGGTCAATGTTCTGTAGTATTGACCAAATTAAAGACCGAACTAAACTAAGGGTGTCCCCCACAGCAGTCTACGTGGATAGCTGGATAGTTGACTAGGATCGGAATTAGGTTCGTCGCGGATAGAGAACGTACAAAAGCCAACTCACTAGCGACTGTTTCGTCTCTTAGCTAGAAGCGCAGGAATCAAGTGAACTTTGTCATTGGTATGTGATGCTTTTCACCTCCTAGATGACCATTGAACAACGCTAGGAAGAGATTAAAATATGTCTACCGAATGAGCTCACACTTCCTTTGAAAAATGTGCATCATTGAACTGATGAACTTCTCTACTAGCTCTTGAGTTGACATGAATGTAAAATAGCTAGCATGCTAGCTATACTATTGCCGACGCTCTAAGTGAACCACAATGCTCAGTCCTTTTAGTTCGTCTAGGACTAATCGGTCAACCTTTTGGTTAGTCATTTTAGTTCGTCTAGGACTAATCGGTCAACCTTTTGGTTAGTCATTTTAGTTCGTCTAGGACTAATCGGTCAACCTTTTATATCCAAAATTTTAAAGACCAAGCAACCAACTAGGAGTCTCCAATAGCTTTCCAAAACTATTTTTGCTCTACATGAAAAAACAAAAGCTCTGGCCTCCAACAGATTCACACCATTTGCCTAAACCCTAGATCATTCCATCAAGCTTGTAACGGTCACGCGGTCTGCGGCGCACTCACACGCATAGGATAGGACACACAGCACACTCACGACGTCGACCAGTGGCTCACAGAGCTGCATGCACGTGTGTCGGTTCACATGGTCTAGCACGTGGGCCTCCACAGCTTCACTGATTTTCAACTGCTATGCGGTGCTGTTGAATGACTTCCGTTGGAAATCGGAATGACTCTGGAATGGTACGGTGCAGTAGAGTGCATTGTAGATCTGCTGGATGCGTTATAGCTGGCGGATATGAGGCGAGCCCACATCTGAGCAACTCCATATAAAGCAGCGATTATGGTTTGTTAGAGATTCCAACACGGCTCTCTTTCATAGGAACAAACCCTCTCACATTATACTCTATATAAGAGCATCTCTAGCCGTTTAAAAAGTTATTAAATCGAGAATATTTCTAATAGTTAAAAAATATCACTCCTAAAATAAAATATAAAAGATAATTTTGCATCCGGAATCTTGAATTATTTGTAAATTACCTTAACCGCTTTTATTTTTTTTCTCTTGTATATTTGTGTTGTGAATCCTGTCCTACTACTCCTTGTCACGTCTTTTGACCTCTAGATTGCCTGATTGATACACGCAAATATATTTTTGTGTGGTTGGATAGATTTTTTCAAGTATCAAAAGATTATTAGGACTTCAGATAGGCTGTTGTTGGAGCGCTGTTTATTTTTTTCTCTTGTATATTTGTGTTATGTTGTGAATCCTTTCCTGCTACTCATTCTTGCCACGTCTTTCGACCTCAAGATTGCCTGATCGATACACTCAAGTATATCTTTGTGTGGTTGGATAGATATTTTTTCAAGTACAAAAAGATTAAGAATTGAGATAGGCCATTGTTGGAGCGCTGTTTTTTAAAAAAATCTTGCCAAAAATATTTTAGATTAGGAGTGGTTTTGGAAACTCTTGGAGATGATCTAACGGACATGCCAATTTTTGATTTTGGGAAAACTCTATTCTAAAGTTTGCTCATGGTTACCAAATAAAACACGTGAGCCATTCAAACTCTATTCTCGGACGCTGCGTGCGAGGCAGCTGACCGTGGACCATAGGAGTGAAAGTGGTATGGATAATCCTCCGCACCTATTCGTTCCGAGTCAATTTTAAGGATATGGAGAGTGTTTTTAATATCCGTGCGGATGCGGATAATCCAAATCGACTATATGCGGATGCGGTGTAGTATATGGTATTGGCAAAATCCGGCGGATACGATAATTAAACGCGGATTATCCGATGCTTATAATAGGATATCCGGATATTTTAAGCAGCCCAACCGGGAACAATAATTTAAGTATCTTTTTGCTATATATAGAATTGTAGTCCGCCCCAATTTATGTGTTAGGCAACAGAGATGGCACCTATGCAGATGCTTGAAAAGGTTCAATGATATCACCGGATTATTGCCGGGCACTGCTTATCCAACAACAAATCTGTTTTACCAAAGCTTTTGTGAAATTAAGGCTTTAATTTTAGAGTGGTGTGCTAGTTCAAATACCACAATAAGCTTTATGACTTTGGTTAAAAAAAAATTCTCATTATAAAAACAACATGTAAGCATATATAATCTGACCTCTAAAGTCCACTTTCGCTCCGACACCGGTCCGAACCCGTACCATTTTCGACATCCTAAAAATCCGTATTCGCATCTCGAATCCGTACAATATCGATCTACTCCGTATCCGGATTCGATTAGAAAAATAGGATTAGGATTAGGTTGAAAACGGAACGGAAAAATTCCAAGTTTGACCACGCCCGTTTTCTACTTTTGACCCGATCGAATTCGTATTTTCTTGTCGACTTTTCGTTTTTCGTATTTCAAATGTAACAATAGAAAACAATTGAGGAGTTTTTCGACCGAGTTCGACCGTATTCTACATTTCTACTTTTAGTTCGAATATTTTGAATTTAAAATTCAATTTAAAACCGAATTTGGTTGTCGATCATGCCAACTAGGCAAATGTAAGTGCATAATATTGATGCTCATAGCCATATTATATAGGCATCTCACCCGTCGCTTCCCTAAGTCGCCGAGGTGGGACTAATCACCTCACACGATGTTGTGTGGCTGCATCTGGCTTCATGTGATGCTGTTGTTGCATTGTACGTGATTTCACCGACCAAAAGACAAAGAGCTAGATGGACCAGATAAATTTGCTCTTTTGCACTCGTAATTTGCCACAATGACACTTATTAATTGTTATGCATTGTGGGTTGGTATTCCTTATTGAATTTTCGTGATACCGACCGTGTTCGACTTAAATCCTTTCGAATTGGTTCACTTTTGAGATTCCGTAAGTTCGTGTCCGACTTTACCATTTTCGCTTTCATTTTCATATTTCAAATGTAAAATAGAAAATGGTTGAGTAGTTTTTCGATCGAGTTCGACCGTTTTCATCCTTAATTAGGATATAGGAGAACCATTATCCGCTCCAATCTCATCCGTTTTTCATCCCAAGTGGACCCACGACCCGAGGGGCGCCTTTGGTGTGACCGGTTCCGAGTGTGGGCAGCGGTGCGTTAGCTAGAGTATATGCTGACGCGTCCAATAGCTATTTTGAGCCTCATGAACCTTTCTGTGTGGTAGCTGACCCGTCGCAAAAAAGGCAACCGATGCATACATGCCATGTGTCCGCTTGCCTTCTAACAAACCCGACAGCGCAAGACTAGCCGTTGGGGGGCTACCGATCTTTGGGCGGCGCGTCCGCTGGATCATGTTAAACAAATCTTGCTTAGTGGGTTCATCATCGTTATATTCACTATCACTATCATTTTTATCTTCATTAGCAGAAAGGTGGAAGTCGATGGTGGTCTCCTGATCCGATCTGATCTGATCTGGACCACGACAACGGTGGTCTCCTTAGGGTAGTTGTCCCTGTTGCTTGCAGTGTGATGATGATGTTGTTGGCGCAGGGCGTCGCTGGCGTGATGAGGACGGCGCACACGTCGGGCCACATGATGCGGCATTGCTGCTGGTGTTGCCACGGGTTCGTTGATGATGATGTCATCGCAGAGGCGTCCTTGATTGACGAGGTAGAGCGTTGTTCCTCCTTGGGTTTCTCATCGATTTGTGCGAGCATCTCCTTCCACCGATTGATCGGGCGCATATGTTCGCCTCGAACTTCGGCGAAATGGTGGTGAAGGCCATGGGATCTTGAAGGCCGATGAACCGAGTGGTCTATGAGTACCACATGTCACGGTCGAGCCGGGCTCCGGCATGACGTTGGCCTTTGGAGCGGCGGCGGCATTTGAGGCGAGCGGTGGTGGCTGTTGTGGAGGGGAAGGAGGCGCATGGAAGAGGAAAGAGGGAGGTGGCACTGTAGAGGAGAGGAGAGGGATAGGGGAAGGATTTCTTTATTTCTTTTCTTGACCTCAAATGATTACGTATCTTCTTGTATTTATAGTCTTGGGAAGACTTGGCTTCTAAGCAACTTATATTCTATTTCTTTATTTATTCCCTAATTAAGTGTTGCCTAAGATAACTTATGGACGAAGATGATGACGAGATGGCGACAGCGGTGCTAGGGCTATTGCCCTCTCTTGCGTGTCGCCCACCCCCCAAACCCTAGGCCCGTTGGCCTAGCCTGTGACATTGTTATTGGTAATTCCTAAATAGTTTGTATATACACTCATATACATATAAAAACATAGTTTTAGATAAGCCGCTATAGCTTTTCACAGGGTCTTAATGCTACACTATTAACAAAATGTTTTCCTATCGCCAGTAATGACATTTCGTCTCCACACTATAAACGTTGTATTTGGTTTAGCCGTGATATGCTTTTAGCACCACTAATCTTGACCGATGTAAATATTCATTCCTTAGCCTAGAGGGTTGTAATCTATGTCTCTTATAAAGGTTTTGCTTAGTAAATGAAGTAATAATCGAGTCGGAGCAGGGCCGTACCTAGGATTTGGAGGCCCTGGAACAAAATTCATGATGGGGCCCTAATTTTCAAGAAAATAAAAGCATGCTTTCACTTAATTATAAAGCTTTAAATTTATATGCGTCTTACACTACTAGGTTTAAGTCAAATCTTAATGCTAAAAGAGTTAAAACTACTACACAAATAATTAGCACCATAACAACTAGCATGCAAGAAGAGTAGAATGTAAATTTGGAGGCCTTGAACGGTCCCACACCTTGCACCTGCTAATCGCCGGCCCTGGTCGGAGCCATTTTCGTTATGAGTCTCTTAAGATGAGTCTTGCCAAACATGGTCCAAAATAGCCCGTTATTTACAATTTGATATAAAATGATATGAGAAGTCTATGATAGTTAGTCGTGACAACAACATGATGATGCAAGTAGGCCATAACGTACGAGTAGCTCTTGGGTCGGCATTTTGACGTGGACAGGGGGTTAGGGAATACTATAAAGGGACAGGAAGATGTATAGCTGCTTTAAATTAGTAGTGGTAGTTTAACGGGAAGTCTTGAACTTGACATCATGCCAAGGAAGGAGGCTTATCCATGGTTGCAACCAAGACAGATGGGAGATCGAAATCAAATGGTCAACCGTGTCTTGTACTCTACAACGGCGCAGCTCCAGTCCCGTGAATGAACAACGTACCGGCCCTGCAGCGTCCTCCACCTCCTGGCATATGGAATTGAAATAATGGAGACGCAATCGAGCAAGTAAAGTGTACTGTGCATGTAGCCACGGGGAAAGCGACGCACAAACAAGAAACCTCCGAAAACTGCCAGAATGATCGATGTGCCCAAAGCAGGCCAAGTTGATTTGCGACGCGGGGCATGTACGAGTGGAGAGGAACACATGCTAATAATTTGTGGGCCCCAGAGCAGAGTACTGTGTACTGTGTATGTAAAGAGCTAACAAGCTGTGATCAACTTAGGTGCTTGAACCATAAAGGTATACTGTGTATGTAAAGAGCTCTAAGCCTTACTGTAGAGGTAAAGCTCTAAACAGGTTTTTCCACAACGGTTACCCGAATTTCATTACGTGAGCAACGAAATTACAAAAGCTCTCAATAGGTGGTGGTAAAGTTAGCTGAATTTTAGCCCACCTCAGATATTAGATCTAAGAACTCAAAATTTAGCCGTGTTCTAAAGTTAGAGCTCTAAAGTTTAGAGCAGATGATCTAACTAAGCTCTTAAGAGGGTTCAAAAGAAAGTCTAATTTCACGAACTTGAGGATTAACCAAACAAATTCTAATAAAGGTTTAGTAAAAGGATTAAATTGCTACGTACAAACTAAAAAAAAAACTCCGTATTGGGTTAGCGTTCAATCCAAGAGGATTGTTACCATTTTCTTTTTGTGTCAGGCTGGCTGTTGCTTTCCTCTTTTTCTCGTTCCATCGGTTATTGATCTCGATACAATATTGGTGCATAAAAAATGGACGGGCAAGATGAGACGTCAATTTCGGGGATGATGGTGTCATTCCTTTCTTCTTCAACAAAAGAAAGGGGTATTCAGATCCTGAAAATTGATACTGTACAAATTGAAAAGCACTTCGTTTGTTTGTGATAAATATTACCCTATCATGAGGTAACTAGGCTCAAAAGAATCATCTTGCAATGTACATCTAAACTATGTAATTAGTTATTTTGTTTACCTACGTTTCATACTACGGACATCGTCTTTTTTGGTGCATTTAATGCTTCGATGTGATGAAAATTTTAGAATTTTAAAGAAAAGTTGGAGAACTAAACACACCGAAAATTTGGGCAACAGTGACCAATGTATTCACTTATTGGGGATAAAAACAAGCAAGCTTTTACGTTGTTTCATTCTTTGCGGCCACCCAAGCAAAGAATACATTTCTATTATTCTTGTCTTCTTAAAATAAATTAATTGTTAATAAAAAGTTTGTCGCTCCCTACATTCTCTTTCGTATAAGATGTTTATATATAGCTAGTGTTCTACTCTCTCCGTCTCAAAATGTTAGTCATTTTAGGTTTTCGTGCCACAACTTTGACTCGATTTGTACAAAATATGTGTAACATTTGTATCTTCAAATAAATCGGCTAAAAAACTAGGTTCAAAAAATCTTTCCAACGATAATAATTATGTACAATAAATATTAATATTTTTTGAATATATAATTTATTAAAGTTAGTCAATGGATCCTTCCCCGATACAAGACAAGAAGGATTATCCTATTAACCAGAGCAGAGCAACCAGTGTCTTCTTTCCTCGACTCTCCTCTATCTAAGTGATAGCGAATAGGGTCTTGGAATGCATCAATCTATTTGGGACCACGTTTTAAATAGCGCTTATAGCGGCTAGAAACAACCGCCACGACGCTATTGCACTTTTTCGTGCTATTGACGCTATTGGCGCTTATTGCGCCGCTATTGGCGCTTATTCGGCGCCGCTATTCACACTATAGCGCAAAAGCAAAGCTGTACCGGGCGCTATGTGTGTCTGCCGCTATAGCGCTCAATAGCGCCCAGAAAAGGCTGACGCTATTTTTCATAGCCCGCTATTTAAAACATGTGTTTGGGATGAGAAATGCTTATCGGAATTATTAAAAGAAATCTACGGACTTATATAGATTCTACCCATTTTGGCCCTCCCATGGGAATCACAATAGAAGTACTCGTAATTGTGTGGTTAGAAAGAGAAATATCCGCAAGATCGATACAACAACGTCTCATTTCATTCGCAAGGAGTTGGATGAGAAGAAACTCTCATGTCCAGTTTTGTAGTAGAGATGGAACTACGAAAGAACCGCCGACTACAACCCCAAAAAACTAGATTTCGTAAACAACATAGAGGAAGAATGAAGGGATGAGAAACTCAAAGGTGTTCCCTTAGCTTCAACGCCCCGCCACGACGAAGCCTATGAACAAGAGTAAGGACAACAACGATTAGAGAGAGTACTAACACTACTACAGATTCGCTCATCACTACGCCGGTATCACCGCGAAATTTAGTCCACCGGCGGCGATGAACCGCGCCCGGCAGTTGATGAACCGTCCAGCGCTGGACAAACCGTAATCTCCACGGACTCGACCAATACCCGGCGGTGAAGATTTATATCTCTACCGGTTTGAATCATTCCCCGGCGGGGTCGATGGACACAGATCACTCGGGTTTGAATTAGAACCGATAGCGATTCGACGATTGACACAACCAGTTGATTGGAACCGATAGCGATTTGGGAGGGGAAGCAAAGGAACAAGAAAACAAAAATCGAAAATCAAGATTAACATGCATCGATTAACAAACGACTTATCCATTAACAAACGACACAAACCAAATTAAACTGTCATAGAAACAACCGATACAATAAATTAACAAAAAAAGAAAGCGCCTGGCCTAATTAAGCCGCCTTCTTGGCCTTCTTCTTGGCCTTCTTCCCGGCGGCCGACTCCATCTCCTCCGCTTTGGCGCCCGGTATCCCCGCCGAGGTTATCGGCCAAGTACGATCCGGAGGGCGATGATGGACTTCTCCTCCAAGTGGTGATTCACCGCTGGCAGGCCAACTTGGTCGGCCAGCCGTTGAGCTTGTTGCGGGTGGCGCCGAGGCGATGCAGATGGACTTCTCCGCCCGGTCGGCAGCCATGTCGATCGTCGCGGCGCCACCGACCCCGCGGCTTCATCGTGAAAACGGGGTAGACAGGGGAGTGTGTTTGGAGAGCGGAGTGTTGGAGAGCGGACCGGAGGCAGGGGTTATGTACGTATAAATAGGACTCACCGCGATTTCACGAGGGAACAGCTTGAACACAAATGATAGAAAATTAAGATTGACACGCATCATAATAAATAATAAACCGATTCAAGGAAACATTAGAACCCAAATTAATGAAAGATAAAGAGATTGCCATGCAAAATGATTAACCAACAACCGAACCATTAGCAAATTAACCACACGGATCATTGTATCTTACACATCCACAACGCATCGCACAAACGTAAATTAACATAAACAAATAAAAGAAGAGAACCTAGGCCTTCTTGGCCTTCTTTCGCGCTTGGCGGCTTCCCGGCCTCCTTTCCGCCTTGGCTCGGTATCCGCCGGTGAGGATATCGGCCGAGAGTCGATCCGGAGGGCGTAGAAGTTGGCCCTCTCCTCGAGGGGTGTTGACATCTCTTATTGAATACTTTTATATGTCAACTAAACATGAAATAAGGGCATAAAATGAATATCCACATAGACATAGTGCTTATACTAACAATTTCCATGAGTTTTGGTGAATTATATATTTTTAGGGATTAAACAGAAAAGCCCGAGAGATTTGAAGCCCTACGATACAAAGACGTATCCGTGGCGAATATCAACTTGAAACCCATGTAAGAACATTCCGAGAAGACACCGAGAGACGATTACGCCAGAGGCCGGGACCCACCCGGCAGTGTGCCGGGCGGCGGCGGCCGTGGCCGAGGGCGGTCGCCGCCTGGGCCCACCTGTCGCCCACACCCAACCATGTCGGTTCCTAACCGCCTATGTGGAGCAATCTAGTCCATCAATCAAGGTCGGTTTTGATCCAAGGGCCGCCGTGCACGCCTAGGGCTATATAACAAGACCCCGACCCCGGGTGAAACCCTAATTCATGGTAATTCATTATCAAGTCATTCAAGCCGGCGTAAGTAGAAGAGAGCTTCTCCACGTAGAGATTAGGGTAGCTACTTGTCTAGTTCTAGTTCTTCTAGTTCTAGTTCCTCTAGTTAGATTAGCAAGTCGATTCAAATAGAGCGGGGGTGTTGCCAACCCGGGATTCTCGATCTTCAAGTCATTACGGTATTATCTTGTATCCATGACTTTATTCTATTTCAATATTAAGTGTTGGTTTGCTATGTTCTTAGTTTATTCTAGTAGTATATTTGATATGGTCATGATTAATTGTGAGTTCATGTATCTATTCGTAGATTGCCTAATTCAAATCTCGAGAGGGTTATGTGATAGAAATAATTATGTAAGCATGGTGCTTAGATATGATCTATCTCAAGGGATGCATCTTATAATCTGGGTTGTGTGGTAGATCGCGGGTGTGATATTCTGTTGAGTCCTTTGGAATCCATCCCGGTTATAAGACTAGTTGAACATGGTTTTGGGGATTATCTTGTTTTGTTCTTGGTTCTCCTCATAAATCTTCGGGATGCGTAGATTCATGGTTGTTATGTTGTATATGATGGTATATGACCTAGGATAGATGTTTGACTTAGTAGATTTAATGCTATATAAGAATTTCGTCTCTTAACGTAAGTCCACGTTAGTTTGAGTAGTGAGTAGTCTATGCCTACATCTCGTGTGTTAACTCGTGCCTTTGTTTATCACTTATCATATCATTATTGGCTCACCCCGCTAAAGTAGTGTTAGTGACCGAACCTCTCATAATACGCTAGCTATTAATCGTATCGACCATCCTTATATTCCTCTCTCGTGGTAGAATTATAAATGATAAACCTGGATCCCTCCCGTGAAATGTGTGTGATGTTATTTTATCTCAGGCGCTTGTGGATAATTTAATGATGGATATATTTGTTTAGAGAAGATTGCAAATCAACAAAATCACATGTAGCACATATAGCATTTCTAGCATTACCGCAGGGGATGATAACCTAGCCTATGGTAAAGCTATGAGATGGAGAAACACCGAGTGCCTCTCGCTCATATGGCCTTAGGTGAGATTAACTCCACCTATTGGTTGTAGTGATGTTAAGAAGTACCAACAAGCATTTTCGGCGCCGTTGTCGGGAGGAAATAATGGCTAACTAGAGATATTATTAGAAAGAAACTTATGATGAGGTCTAAACTAGACACTTTACTTTAGCAGATTACCCTTGTTTTTCTTTGTTTATATTTTATACGGGGTTTATCATAAAGGATTGATTGAGATTCACTTCACTTCGTTCATCGAATAAAGTCGGTCAAGAGGAAGCATACAATCAACTTTTTTTGAAGCTATGGGTGAAAGGACTTTACGAGAGTTCTCGCTCCAAGCAATGAGAACATCAAGACTGGACCAATATTTCAAACTAACAATCTTGAGTTTGAGCTCAAGCCCGGCTTTATCAACATGGTTCAAGCTACTCAATTTAGTGGAAGGATATATGAAGATGCATGCTCTCATCTTGAGAACTTTCTAGAGATTGCCAACACCTTCATTATCAAGAACGTTTTCCGAAATATCACATTACTCCACTTATTCCCATTCTCATTGACAGGGAAAGCAAAGTTATGGTTCTATGCTAATAAAGAAGAAATCAAGACATGGGATGAATGTTCAAAAGCCTTCTTATCAAAATTCTTTCCTATAGGCAAAACCAATGCCTTACGAGGAAAAATCACAAATTTTCAGCAGAAGTAAGGGAGAATCAATTCCGTAAGCATGGGAACGTTTAGAAGAATACATATCGATTGCCCCATCATGGAATGGAAGATTGGTTACTCCTACAAGGATTTTATCATGGATTATCAAGAAAAGCTCAAGAGCATTTGGATGCAATTTCTTTGGAGGATCATTTTTGTCACTCACTCTTAGGAAAGTCAAGCACTTATGAAAAAGATATCGAGAAAACCAAGGCCGGTCCCAAGAAAGCACTCAACACTCCCATCAAATTGAAGAAATACCGTAAGAAGTAAATGCGCTTTGTTGACACCTGTTATAGCATAATATTACTAGTCAACTAAATATGAAATAAGGGCGTAAAATGAATATCAACATAGACTAGGGGTCTAACTAACATAATTCCACGAGCTTTGGGGATTTATGACTTTCTGAGACTTAACGGATAAATGCAGAGAAGAATGTAGAAAGTTCCAGAATATATCTCACATATGATGATAAGACTTAACCGTGAAGTAACTCAACCCGAAAAGTGGACTAAAACATTCTAGAAGGTACCAGAGGACACCAGAAGAAACAAGAGGCCGAGGGGACACAGGGGCCTGGCGGCCGCCAGAGCCATTTAGGCCGGCCGCCAGTGTCCTAAGCCTACTCCAGCCCATCTTCGTAGGTCGGTTTGTAACCGACTTTGAGGTTGTATCTACACCGTTGCCAAGGTCGGTTTGATCCAATGGTCATCGTTCATCGCCAAGGCCTATATAAGAAGACCCCCTGACCCCAGGGTTAAACCCTAATTCATTCCATCTCATTCTATTCATTATCTCTCAGTTGTAGAGGTGTCTCAATGTAAGGATAACCTCTCTCTGGGATTAGTGAATTAGAAGTAGATTAGAAGAAGATTAGTCATGTAATTAGAGATAGATTAGCCATGTAATTAGAACTAGATTAGATCTAACTTAGATCTAATCAAGAGTATAGGAGAGAGGAGCTATGCTTCTGTTCTGGAGATGTCTTCAGGGTATGGTATGTCTTTGTATCTTCTCTACAAGACTTATGATTCACATATTTATCTTCTCTATTTACTTCCACGTTTTATATATATGGTTAGTATAGTTGTTATACTATTGCATGGGATCTCCGCTCGTATTGAGGACTCTAGTTATTCATGGTAGCTAGAGTAGTAATTTATAGTATAGACTTGGTGTCTAGGCTATAGGTTACCCGAGATTGCACCCAACCCCACGGATAGTTTGTGGTAGCCCTGTGTGGTGACAGCCACGATGGCCGACGTATTCCACCATGTTCGGGTTGGTGTTTGTAGGACCTTGTCGGACCTTCCTAGCCCCCTTCTCATCCCTTTTCGTGGTTAGTGCTCGATGTCCCGAAGTGTTATGGTGTGATTGCTATCATAGAACCTAAGTAATAGAGAAGTACCTGGGAACCTTAATCTCTCTCTTTGACCTCTTGTTTAGTTTAGTTATTCTTTGACATCTTAGGTAGGTTATTATTTTATGCTTTGATATTTACTTTCAATTATCCCCTCACTATAGTCTAGTGGTTTGCTAAGTTAGTGGATACATGATTGTGACTTATTAGAATTCTTTAGCCAAAGCTTCCCTCTGGATACGATACTCTAGAATACTCATCCTAGGGAAAAGCTACAATGGTAGGTGTTACGTGCACTTGCAGTAATCCTTCATATTCTTTTAGCACTTAACAAATGCCAACAAAGAAGTGTCAACCAAGATAGATGTGTTATTAAATTGGCTTGAAGAAAGAGCCAATTACAAAAAAGGATCGTCGGGCTTTACAAGATTATATTGATTCAAAGATCGGACTCAAGCCTCGCCGTTCACAATTCCAAAGACAACACAATCAAAACAAGGATGGAATTCGCAACCTCGATCCAATAACCAAGGTACACAATGTCACGACTAGACGTGGTAAGTCCGCGCGTGATCCACCGTACCCAGAAAGAACAATAGAAAAGCCAGTAAGAGCACCACCAAGAACACCAATGGTACCCCCGGTACCATCAAGAAGAAAAGGATGATGAAATAGAGATTTTTGCCTCGGGACCCACATGTGATGAAAGATTTTCATGATACAACCTTCATACCATATCCTAGAAGACAACGTAAACCCCAAGTGGATGAGCAGTTTGGAAAATTTGTAGAGGTAATTCAAAAGTTATACATCAATATCCCTCTACTCGATGCTATACAAGTCCCTACCTATGCAAGATACCTTATGAGATATTTTGAACAAGAAGAGACCATTACCCACTATGGAGGTGATTAAGTTAACAGAAGAATGCAAAGTGAGGCCATCCTCAATGAACTACCAAATAAGAAGAAAGATCCCGGATGCCCCACCATTGATTGCTCTATCGGAGACCAATATTTTGACAACGCACTTTGTGATCTTGGAGCAAGTGTCGGTGTGATGCCAAAATCCGTCTTTGACAAACTCGGGCACACAGATCTAGTTTCAACTTCAATTTCTACGCAACTAGCAGATCAATCCATCGATATCCATCGGGAATTGCCGAGAACATACCAGTCAAAATTAGAGGATTCTTCGTACATGTGGACTTTGTAGTCTTGGATATGCAACTGATTCACGAAGTTTCGATCATTCTCGGAAGACCTTTTTTCGAAAGCACGGCTAATGCACACATTGATGTCACAAATGGGAAATCACATTTAACCTAAATGGAAAGGAAGAGAAATTTGCTTTCAAACCAAGACCCGAACCTCGCTCTTCGGTAGATATGATTGAAAAAGAAGGTTCACCATCATCATCTCGAATACGGAGAATGCATCCGATAACTAAAAGAATTGGAGAGTCTAGTTCGTGGACTTTAAACTATGAACCCTCGCCGAAGGTATGTCGGTAATTATCCTTAATTTCTTTTACACATCGAAAAAAATCAAATGCCCCATATAAATAATTGTGTGGAGTGTTAAAACCCATGAATACATTTATTGTGGTGGCCCAAAAATATTTATTCTTGCATTCCTAAATTTATTCCCCCTGCATTCTATATCAAAATACCAAAAATATTTTCATCTAGTGGAGGACCCTACTTGTCATACACTCAAATTCTTATTTCACATAACTTGGACAAGACATATCCCACTCAAAACCTCCACCTACCTCCATTCACCTTGCCTCGCATGCTTTTCCACCGCAAAACCCACCTAACTCGATGCACCTCGAAGTGAGTAACATGCAATATGGAGGAGAGGACAGACGGGCCCACCACCGGGGTGGCCGCCTCCACCAATCAGGCGGCCGACGCCACCCTCTCTCCTCCTATAAAAACCCACACATCCCTCGGTTTCTCTTCACCTCCTCATTCCAGAGCTTCTAGTTCCGCTTTGAGATTCATAGTTCTTCATTCCAGAGAGCTTTGGCTTAGTTGAGAGAAGAGAGAAAGAGAGAAGAAGGAAAAAGAAGTAGTTCTTGAGTAGTAGTAAAGATCTTGAGAAAGAGAGAGTTTTTAGAAAGAGAGTAAGAAGAATTAGAGAAAATGCTGTCCTAGTAACCAAGCTAGATTAAAAACTTTGCTAGGGGAAGTTCTATCAAAATAAAATCAATCAAGTATTATCTTTTCGGACGACTAACCCCTGGACTACTAACTTTGGACAGCTAACTCCTGATTACTTTCTAACCTCTCTACTATTATTTTATTTTGTGATTGCTTTGTGCTAACCCCTATTTTTCTCTTTGTTGCTAGTATTTGTCTTGCTTTGTTTTGTTTTGTTTCATGATTGTTTTTGCAGGATGAGTTTCTTTGGATTTGGCCGAAAGTCCAAGCGCTTAGAGAAAGATGGCTCCTCATCAAGAGCCCAATCGAGATGAGCTTTGGGACAGAAGCTCCACCGACTAAGACCCCGATGACCGACAATGATCTTGGGCTATATAGTGCAGAAGAGCTGGCAAGGTACAAAGACATAAAGAATCGAACTTTCACGCACACGCCGGTGCTAGACCCTGATTTCATGCATGAGATAGGTATGGCTTCTGAATTTAACACAATCTTCAATATCATGGGGCGGCAGAATTTTTGGGGAATTACTGAGCAAGGTTCTAGGCTTTTGACCCTTGAATTTCTTTGCACTTTGCACATTACTAATGAAGGGATACACTTTAGACTCTTTAAAGAACAACATTCTCTTAACTGGAGGGGTCTGAACAATGCTCTTGGCTTTGAACCCTATTGCGTTATTTCACTAGATGAAGCTCTGCCCGATTTTAACCACTTAACAGTTTGAAAGGATCTTTCTGACAAAGATTCCTTCCAGGATGCCAAAGCCAATGACTTACACATACCTACCCCCCGCTTTTTCCACAAATGGATGTGTTTTACTTTGTTCCCAAAGAAGGACACTAGAAGTGTTAGATTGGGAGACTTGCAATTAATGTGTTGTTGTTATTAAACAAAGGAAAGTCTCCCCTGTTATCCTCATGGCACAAAGATTGGCTCAACTTACCCAAGTTGGTAGGAACAATAGAGTGCACCTCACTTATCACTAGAATTGCAAATCATCTTAAAATCTTGGAGGATGCCTCTGTTCCTTTTATAGAAAAAGAACAGGCGTTGATAGGCAACCCATATTTCAAACAAGCACACATGGTGAGAAGGGAAGGAAGTATTTACTATATGAAACACCACGGCATTGGGGAGATCCGGTTACCTAACACGGATCTTGCCCTTTATCGTGCACAATCCTTCTTCTTTGAATGTACAGGCACAACCATAAACATACCGAGGACCATGCCACAACGCCAAACAAGCGCACATGAACCGGTGTGGATGGGCGCAGATCCAACCCCACAAGGAGCAGCTTACACGGGATATATCGGATTTGGGGGCCAACCGGGGGGCCTTCCCATGCCCAATACGGCCGGATCTCGCAAGAAAGCCCAAATGACCAAACGGAGATGCACGCATCCGTCGCGAGACTTATCATGGAAGTGGATACTTTCACGACCAGCGGTACATCACGCCGCGAGGGCCATCCTCGTGATTACCGAAAGGTCCTAATGGCTAGAGAGGGGGGTGAATAGCCTATTAAAAATTCTTGCAACAACACTAAGCACACGGTTTAGACAATAAGATGGCGTAGCAAATAAGCAATGCTTCAACTAGCTAAGCAAGCCACAATTCAATTCTATTGTCTCTAATCCACACAAAGGCTATGTCGCTAATTTACTCCTAGGTGAACAAGCAAGTCTAACTAGAACAACAACTAGGAGCTAAACAATTCTAGCAAGGTAAGCAACTAAACAACCTAGGCAATTCTACACAAGAATACTAGCAAAGGTAATGCAAAGGAGCTAGGATACAATACCACCGCTAGAGTGTAGAGGATGATGCCAATCACCGTGTACAATGAGAAATCTCCAACGAACTCAAGACAATAGACACGATGATTTTTCACCGAGGTTCACGTGCTTGCCCAAGACGCTAAGTCCCCGTTGTGGCGACACACTCACTTGACGTATGCTGCTTAATGGCCGGTGCCAAACCCCTATGGGAGCTCAAGCAAACGATCACAAGAGAGGGTCCAACAAGCCACGAGCAATCCACTAGTGCTCCTTTCGCGAATCTCCGGGGTAAGAAACGACCCCTCACAATCACCACCGGTGTGGCCTCAAACAAGCTCCACTTGAGCTCAACACCGCCTCTTGCTCCAAGCCGCTAGGGAACCCAGGGCAAATTCCCAAGAAAACAAGAATCCCGCGGCTTCTCCAAGGATGAAGTGCCTCTAGATGCAACCACCAATGCAATGCACTTCTATCACTCTCAATCTCACCAAAAATTCGAGTTATGGATGGAGAGATGAGTGGAGAGGAGTCTCACAAGCTCACTAGCAAGTTAAAGTGTTCAAATGTGCAAGAGAGAGGTCCCAATACCGGTCAAACCAATATATATAGACCCCCTCACGAGATAGAGCCGTTGGTCTTCAAAATGGGCTCTTTTTTCGGGGTGGCCGGGGCCGACCGCCGGAACCACCGGCGGGTCCGGTCAAGCGTCCCGGCCACCGCTCCGGCCGCTAGCGACAAAGGGTCGGGCCACAATTTGGCGCCCCTCCTTCCGGCGTCCGGTCACGTCGACTTCCGGTCCGGCTTCGGTCATGCGTCCCGGTCAAAAACACGCCCGAAGCTAGAAAACATCCTTTCGTTATTTTGATCGGGACGCACCGGCCGGAGCCACCGGTCGATCGCGTCCCGCCGCCCACGGGACAACAACTTCTTCATCTTTTCTTTGCTCTTTGCTTCAAACTTGCTTCGCCTTTGTTGCCATGGGTTGCCAACACGTCCAAGATGACCACGTTATCACCAATGTTAGCACGTCGATAAGTTAGGCAAGATCAAAGTTAGTGCTCTAATGTCCTAAATGCAATATGCAAGTCAATTGGACCTAGAAGCACTTCACCAAAGGATTGTCACGGCATTCCCTCTTGATAGTCGGCTATCTATCCTATAATGTGATCACACGCTCTATCGTGTCTTGATCACTCAAAGGAAAACCCTATCAAGATACCTTTGCCTTGATCTCATGGGTTCCTCTCAAGCCGATCACCGAGCTTGACGATCCATCAAGTCCATCATCATCGACCATGTTCATGATCAACATGCTCCTTGTCATCGCCCTAATCCTATCTCATAGTCATCACTTAGAGCAAAGGATTAGTCCACAAGTGTGTCATCAATTTCCAAAACCAAACATGAGATTTCAATCTCCCCCTTTTTGGTAATTGATGACAACCAAACTCACAAAGATTTGAAATAAAATTCAATTAAACTTGAATTGCTTGCCCATAGCATTTTGATCATGAATCAAGGATTGGACAAACATTTCAAGGTTTGGTTTTTGTAGTAGTAGCTCCCCTACATATGTGCTTCCATGTGTTTGGATCAAGTTGGCACATATGTATGGATAGAAATCTTGGGGAGAGATACTAATACCAAAAAGAGATGCTAAGGTTCTAGAAATTGGACCTTTGAAGCGTGAAACCATCGGAGTCCTTAGCATCAATGTAACTAGACAATCATCAAAACTCAACATACCCCATGAGATTAACATTATAGGCTAAAATGTGAGCTTTGTCTAGATACATCCTATGCATGCTAGTTGGTCAATCACCAATCAATTTTCAAAAACTAGCATACACCAACCAATCATGAATATTGAATTTAGATTGCCAATGCAACATCTCATTATGATCATGCACATACAAATGCATAAATAGTCTATGAGCTTGCTCCCCCCTATTTGTGTGATTCTTTTTCCAACATTCTTTGTGACTTATTTCTCCCCTTTGTCAACAATCACCAAAAAGGTATAAATGAGAGAAATCAAGTCAATCAAAGTATCACATGTGGTCTCATCTAGATCACTTGCCTTTCCATATATTCAAGTTTGAACCAAGGACAAGCTTTTTCACACCTCATATACATAAGGGTTATCTTGCACCATGTTAGAATACACATCAATAGCGCATTTTCTAGAGTTGACACTAGGATTGCAAGCACATAAACATGTCATATGCCACCACTAGTTCATAGAACCAATCAAAGCAATAGTGGTGCCACACATACATTGAAAACATTTGATTTTCTATGAATGAGCCTATTAAGCATACATAATGTCTAGATGCACTAACAAGTCCTTAGCAATATATGAATGCCATGACAACCAACTTTTACCTTGGGGTTTGTCGAAGGAGAGACATGTCATATAAGCGGGGTGTATCAACTCAAGTCGGAGAAGTCAATAATGTTCAATTCTCCCTTTAGCATGCAAAATCTCTTCTCATCAAGTGGCTTGGTGAATATGTCAGCTAGTTGATCTTCGGTGCCAATGCCCATGATACAAATGTCACCCTTTTGTTGATGATCTCTTATGAAGTGGTGCCTTATATAAATGTGCTTTGTTCTTAGATGTTGAACCGGATTTTTGGGTCATCTTTCTTGCACTTTTATTGTCACAATACAAAGGGACTTTGTCAAATGTGAAACCAAAATCCTTCAATGTTGACCTCATCCAAAGCAATTGAGTGCAACAACTTTCCGCACTAATGCATACGTTTTCGCGCGGTTGAGAGAGCAACACTATTTTGCTTCTTTGAAGACCATGATACTAGTGACCTTCCAAGGAATTGACTTGTGCCACTTGTGCTCATTCTATTGATCTTGCACCCTCCATAGTCGAATCCGAATATCCAATCAAATCAAACTTGAATCCCTTTGGATACCATAGTCCAACATCTTGTGTGCCCTTCAAGTACCTCACAATCCTTTTAGTTACCTTGAGGTGACTTTCTCTTGGATCGGATTGATATCTAGCACACATGCCCACACTAAATGCTATGTCCGGTCTTGATGCGGTTGCATAGAGCAAACTTCCAATCATAGACCTATACTTCTTTTGCTCAACCATGTTGCCACTTGGATCGGGGTCTAAGCTTCCATTGGTTACCATAGGTGTGGACATTGACTTGGCATCTTGAAGATCAAACTTCTTGATCATGTCCTTGATGTACTTGCCTTGACTAATGAATATGCCATTCTTCAATTGCTTGATTTGGAGACCAAGAAAGAATGTGAGCTCTCCAAGCATTG
Organism: Hyparrhenia diplandra; assembly: GCA_015847255.1. Classification (NCBI taxonomy): domain Eukaryota; kingdom Viridiplantae; phylum Streptophyta; class Magnoliopsida; order Poales; family Poaceae; genus Hyparrhenia; species Hyparrhenia diplandra. Next base: position 163,825 of record JADLZK010009866.1, read on the forward strand.
ACATCTCAAACTCATTGGCCATCATCTTTGAAAACTCTTCACAAAATTCTTGATTGGTTGACCCAAAGATAATGTCATCAACATAGATTTGAAACACAAATAAGTCCTTGCCAATCTTCTTGGTGAAGAGAGTGGTGTCCACCTTGCCCATCTTGAACCCTTTAGAGAGGAGAAAATCTCTCAACCTCTCATACCATGCTCTAGGTGCTTGTTTCAAGCCATACAAAGCCTTCTTCAACTTGTAAACATGGTTGGGATACTTTTCATCTTCAAAACCCGGGAGTTGTTCCACATACACCAACTCATTGATGAAGCCATTCAAGAATGCACTTTTCATATCCATTTGATAGAGCTTGATGTCATGAGCACATGCATAAGCAAGCAAGATTCTAATTGCTTCAAGTCTAGCAACCGGTGCATAGGTCTCTCCAAAGTCAAGACCCTCTACTTGAGTGTATCCTTGAGCTACTAGCCTTGCCTTGTTTCTAACCACAATTCCATATTGATCTTGCTTGTTCTTGAAGACCCACTTGGTTCCTATCACATTGTAGTCCTTTGGCCTTTTCACCAATTCTCATACATCATTCCTCTTGAAGTTGTTCAACTCTTCATGCATGGCATTGATTCAATCTTCCTTCTTGAGTGTATTTTCAATGTTCTCCGGTTCTTCTTGTGCTACATAGGCATGGTGAGCACAAAAGGATGCCAATCTTCTTCTAGTAACCACTCCACTATTGATGTCACCGATAATTTGATCAATTGGATGATCCCTTGCAATGTTGGATGGTTGCATCACTTGCACTTGATGACTAGGATGAGGAGTTGGATTAGCTTGTTGCTCTTGATCTTCTTCCTGAGTACCACTAGTGCTTGCTTCATTAGTATCAAACTCAACCGTAGTGGTAGGCAATGGAGTGTCGTCATCATCATCCACTTGCCTTGGCCGAATGTCACCAATATCCATGTTTCTCATTGCATTCTCCAAGTTGGAACCACTCACATCATCATGATTTTCAACTTTATTTTGAGAGCCTTGGGTTTCATCAAATTCCACATCATGGACTTCTTCAAGCTTGCCACTACCCAAGTTTCAAACTCTATATGCTTTGCTTGTGGTTGAATATCCAACTAGGAACCCTTCATCACATTTCTTGTCAAACTTGCCCAATCTTGTGCCTTTCTTGAGAATATAGCATTTGCATCGAAAGACTCTAAAGTAACCAATATTGGGCTTCCTTCCATTTAGTAACTCATAGGGTGTCTTGCCAAGCATTCCATGGCAATATAGTTGGTTGCTACAATAGCAAGCCGTGTTGATTGCTTCGGCCCAAAAGGAATGGCTAACATTGTACTCACTAAGCATTGATCTTGCCATTTCAATCAAGGTTCTATTCTTCCTCTCAACTACACCATTTGATTGAGGAGTGTAGGTTGGTGAGAATTGATGCCCAATTCCAAGCTCATCACACAACTCTTCAATTCTTGTGTTGTTGAATTCACTTCCATTGTCACTCCTAATCTTTTTTATGGATGTCTCAAATTCATTTTGAACCCTCTTGACAAATGTCTTGAAAAGCTCAAACACATCATTCTTGTCATGCAAAAGAACACCCATGTGTATCTAGTGTAGTCATCAACTATGACAAAACCATACTTGTTGCCACCAATGCTAGAGTATGATGTTGGCCCAAACAAATCCATATGTAGCAACTCAAATGCCTTGCTAGTGCTCATTGTGCTCTTGGTTGGATGTGCATTGCCATGTTGCTTGCCGGCTTGACATGCTCCACAAGGTTTGTCCTTCTCAAACTTCACATCATTCAAGCCTCTAACCAAGTCATGCTTCATCAACTTGTTTAATTGCTTCATTCCAACATGACCAAGCCTTCTATGCCACAACCACCCTTTGCTAGCCTTTGAGAGTAAACATGTTGTCAACTTGGCTTCTTTTGAGTTGAAGTCAACAAGGTAGAGATCACCATATCTAAATCCCTTGAAGATCATGTTTGCACCATCACCACTAACCACTTCAACTTTTTGGCTTGTGAATATGCATTTGTACCCATGGTCACAAAGTTGAGAAACCGACAATAGGTTGTAATCAAGATGATCAACTAGCAACACCTTTGACAAGCTTTTCTCTTGAGTGATAGCAATCTTCTAGCCTCAACACATTACCTTTCTTGTCATTGCCAAATGTGATTGACTCATATTCAACAATGCCCTTGATGCTAATAGACTTGAACATATGAGAATCCCCGGTCATGTGTTGAGTGCACCCACTATCCCGTGTACCACTAGTACTTGCTTCATTTGCATTGATCTCAATTGTAGTGGTAGGCAATGGAGTGTCATCATCATCATCGCTTGCCTTGGCCGAATGTCACCAATATCCATGTTTCTCATTGCATTCTCCAAGTTGGAACCACTCACATCATCATGATTTTCAACTTCATTTTAAGAGCCTTGGGTTTCATCAAATTCCACATCATGGACTTCTTCAAGCTTGCCACTACCCAAGTTCTAAACTCTATATGCTTTGCTTGTGGTTGAATATCCAACTAGGAACCCTTCATCATATTTCTTGTCAAACTTGTCCAATCTTGTGCCTTTCTTGAGAATGTAGCATTTGCATCCAAAGACTCTAAAGTAACCATATATTGGGCTTCCTTCCATTTAGCAACTCATAGGGTGTCTTGCCAAGCATTTCATGGCAATATAGTCGGTTGCTACAAATAGCAAGCCGTGTTGATTGCTTTCGCCCAAAAGGAATGGCTAACATTGTACTCACTAAGCATTGATCTTGCCATTTCAATCAAGGTTCTATTCTTCCTCTCAACTACACCATTTGATTGAGGAGTGTAGGTTGGTGAGAATTGATGTCAATTCAAGCTCATCACACAACTCTTCAATTCTTGTGTTCTTGAATTCACTTCCATTGTCACTCCTAATCTTCTTGATGGATGTCTCAAATTCATTTTGAACCCTCTTGACAAATGTCTTGAAAAGCTCAGACACATCATTCTTGTCATGCAAAAAGAACACCCATGTGTATCTAGTGTAGTCATCAACTATGACAAAACCATACTTGTTGCCACCAATGCTAGAGTATGATGTTGGCCCAAACAAGTCCATGTGTAGCAACTCAAATGCCTTGCTAGTGCTCATTGTGCTCTTGGTTGGATGTGCATTGCCATGTTGCTTGCCAGCTTGACATGCTCCACAAGGTTTGTCCTTCTCAAATTTTACATCATTCAAGCCTCTAACCAAGTCATGCTTCATCAACTTGTTCAATTGCTTCATTCCAACATGACCAAGCCTTCAATGCCACAACCACCCTTTGCTAGCCTTTGAGAGTAAACATGTTGTCAACTTGGCTTCTTTTGAGTTAAAGTCAACAAGGTAGAGATCACCATATCTAAATCCCTTGAAGATCATGTTTGCACCATCACCACTAACCACTTCAATTTCTTGGCTTGTGAATATGCATTTGTACCCATGGTCACAAAGTTGAGAAACCGACAATAGGTTGTAATCAAGATGATCAACTAGCAACACCTTTGACAAGCTTTTCTCTTGAGTGATAGCAATCTTGCCTAGCCCCAACACATTGCCTTTCTTGTCATTGTCAAATGTGATTGACTCATATTCATCAATGTCCTTGATACTAATAGACTTGAACATATGAGAATCCCCGGTCATGTGTTGAGTGCACCCACTATCTATTATCCAATGCTCTGCTCCGGCACGGTAATTGACCTACAAAATAAGATCAATTCTTCTTAGGTACCCAATATTGCTTGGGTCCTTCAAGGTTAGTCACTAAGGCCTTTGGTACCCAAATGCCTTTCTTCTTTGAGCCCATCCATCGTGTACTAATGTACCTAGCACGAACACCATTGTTCTTCTTCACAAGCATATATGAATTATCAAGCTTGATAGAAGAGACATTGGTCCTCTTGTTCATGCACTTTTGCTCTACATGACCAACTTGCTTGCAAGCTTTGCAATAGGTACCATTGCTCTTCACAAAACGAGTCTTGTGAGTCACATAGGCGGCCTTGCCTTTCTTAGGGATATAGCCTAAGCCCTCCTTGTATAAGGATGCCCTTTGGCTATCCAAGCACATAAGCAAGCGGTCCTCACCACCATAAGCCTTAGCCAAGGTGTGATTGAGCTCCTTTACTTCCCTCTTTAAACAAGCATTCTCATGAATAAGCATAGGGTTGTCATTATCTTCACTAGAGATGGATATGCTAGTGATAGAGCTAGTGGAGGTCTCACACTTGGGGGTTGATTCATCAACAAGAATGTCACACATGATGCTTGCATTGCATGTATCAACCTTATCCTCAACTAAGCACAACTTGTGCTCATCAAGTAGAGAGGAATGAGCTTTCTCTAACTTAGAATGAGATTTCTCAAGCTTCTTATGGTCTACCTCTATACTCTCATAAGATGCCCAAAGCTCATCAAGTTCTTGCTTAAGGCTCTTTGTTTCCTTACGCAAGCCCTTGCATTCCTTCCTACTTTGCTTGAACATGACAATGCAATCATCAAGCATGCTTTGCAATTCCTCCCTAGTGAGTGTTTGCTCCTCATCATCACTATCACTATCACTAGCATCATCATCATCACTAGTGATAGATTGTATCTTGGTGGCCTTAGCCATGAAGCATGAGGAAGGAGTGTCGAAGAGGGAGATCTTGTCATGCATAGCAAGGTGAGCTTGTCCCTTCTTCTTGTTCTTCTTCTCCTCTTCTTCATCACTTGAAGAGGATGAGCCATCACTATCCCACATAGCCACATGTGACTCATTCTTCTTCTTGGGCTTCTTCTCCTTCTCATTCTTGGCATCATTCTTCTTTCTTGCTTTCTTGATGCCCTTCTCATCATCACTCTCATATGGGCACTCGGCAATCAAGTGACAATCATCATGGTAACGAAAGCATGTCATGTTGCCTTCATTCTTGCCATCCTTGGTCTTCTTCTTGGATGATTGCTTCTTCTTGTTCTTGGAGATGTAGTTCTTCTTCACAAACTTTCCCAATCTCCTCACAAAGAGAGCCATTTGCTCATCCACTTCACTTCCACTTGTAGAAGTGTCATCCTCTTCATCACTTGATTCTTCCTTCTTCTTCTTGCCCTTTGATGATGAGCTTGCCTTGAGTGCCAAGCTCTTCTTGTCCTCTTTCTTCTCTTCTTCCTTGACCTTCTTGTTTGCCTTGTTGATGAGTTCTTGCTTCTTCTCGTCATCTCTATAGGAGTCATCGGTCATGACCTCATCAAGCAATTGGTTGGGAGTCAAATCCTTCAAATTTGACCTCACTAGCACGGTGATGAACATCCCAAACCGTTCGGGCAAACACCTCAAGAACTTCATATTGAAGGTCTTGTCTTTGATCTCTTCTCCTAGAGCATTGAGATCATTCACCAACACTTGCATGCGGTGAAACATCTCCGGCACGGTCTCATCTTCTTCCATCTTAAAGCTATTGAATTGCTCAAGCTTGATATATACCTTTGCTTGCTTGACGCCTTCGGTGCCCTCATAGCACTCTTCTAGCTTCTTCCAAATCTCATGAGCAATGGTGAGTGACTTGGCTTGCTCAAACACTCTATCATTGAATGCCTCATGAAAAGCACTCACGGCCACATCATTGCATATAGCTTCTTCTCTTCGGCCGCGGTTGGCTCATTTGGCTTTGCCACCTCAAACTTGTTCTCGGTCACAACCCACACTTCTCTATTGATTGACTTGAGGTGTGCGGTCATCTTCACCTTCCAATAGGCAAAGTTGGTGTCATCGAAGGTGGTGCCTTCTTGATGTTGTTGACATGAAAACGTCATTGCCATTTTGTCATCGTTGGATGTTAAGCCTTCTAAATACGATTGCCTCGGCTCGATACCACTTGAAAGGTCCTAATGGCTAGAGGGGGTGAATAGCCTATTAAAAATTCTTGTAACAACACTAAGCACACGGGTTAGACAATAAGATGGCGTAGCAAATAAGCAATGCTTCAACTAGCTAAGCAAGCCATAATTCAATTCTATTGTCTCTAATCCACACAAAGGCTATGTCGCTAATTTACTCCTAGGTGAACAAGCAAGTCTAACTAGAACAACAACTAGGAGCTAAACAATTCTAGCAAGGTAAGCAACTAAACAACCTAGGCAATTCTACACAAGAATACTAGCAAAGGTAATGCAAAGGAGCTAGGATACAATACCACCGCGGAGTGTAGAGGATGATGCCAATCACCGCGGTACAATGAGAAATCTCCAACGAACTCAAGACAATAGACACGATGATTTTTCACGAGGTTCACGTGCTTGCCTAAGACGCTAAGTCCCGTTGTGGCGACACACTCACTTGACGTATGCTAAGTTTAATGGCTGGTGCCAAATCCCCTATGGGAGCTCAAGCAAACGATCACAAGAGAGGGTCCAACAAGCCACGAGCAATCCACTAGTGCTCCTTTTCGTGAATCTCCGCGGGGTAAGGAACGACCCCTCACAATCACCACCGGTGTGGCCTCAAACAAGCTCCACTTGAGCTCAACACCGTCTCTTGCTCCAAGCCGCTAGGGAACAGGGCAAATTCCCAAGAAAACAAGAATCCCGCGGCTTCTCCAAGGATGAAGTGCCTCTAGATGCAACCACCAATGCAATGCACTTATCACTCTCAATCTCACCAAGAATTCGAGTTATGGATGGAGAGATGAGTGGAGAGGAGTCTCACAAGCTCACTAGCAAGTTAGAGTGTTCAAATGTGCAAGAGAGAGGTCCAAGAACCGGCCAAACCAACTATATATAGACCCCTCATGAGATAGAGCCGTTGGTCTTAAAAATGGGCTCTTTTGGGGTGAAGGGGACGCACCGACCGGGAACCACCACTGGTCCTGTCCGCAGGTCCCGATGCTCGCCGGCCACTACCGACAAGGGTCGGGCCCATTACCCGGCGCCCCCCTCCGCGTCGGTCCGGCCGCAGCCTTCCGGTCCAGCTTCCGGTCATGCGTCCGGTCAAAACACGGGTTGAAGCCGAAAAACATCCTTCTGGAATTTTTGATCGGACCCGACCGACCGGAGCCACCAAATGTGTCCGGCCGCCGCCTCCGTCGGCGTCCGGTCGCCCGAGGGGACGGCAGCTTCTTCATCTTTTTTCTTTGCTCTTTGCTTCAAACTTGCTTCGCCTCTTGCCATGGGTTGCCAACACATCCAAGATGACCACGTTATCACCAATGTTAGCACGTCGATAAGTTAGGCAAGATCGAAGTTAGTGCTCTAATGTCCTAAATGCAATATGCAAGTCAATTGGACCTAGAAGCACTTCACCAAAGGATTGTCGCGGCATTCCCTCTTGATAGTCGGCTATCTTTCCTATAATGTGATCACACGCTCTATCGTGTCTTGATCACTCAAAGAAAAACCCTATCAAGATACCTTTGCCTTGATCTCATGGGTTCCCCTCAAGCCGATCACCGAGCTTGACGATCCATCCAGTCCATCATCATCGACCATGTTCATGATCATCATGCTCCTTGTCATCAACCTAATCCTATCTCATAGTCATCACTTAGAGCAAAGGATTAGTCCACAAGTGTGTCATCAATTTCCAAAACCAAACATGAGATTTCAATTACGAACCAGCTCGCAACTCTTTTGCAGGCTTTGGACAACCAGAAGCACAACTTCTCCAAGGGATCTACACCCTTGTTTCAAGGGATTCAAGCGGGACCGGACCACCCACATTGATGAGCAGAGAGCATGGAATGCTAGAACCGTCGAGCATCTCCAACATCCAAGAAACACTAGGGTACCACACGGACCGGTTGCACACCTACACAGAAACCGGATGTCGCCGTTAGAACACCCACATCAAGATCAAGCTTGGGGAAGGCCACCCCCACTCAACCCGGGTAAGTCTCAACCACCTGGTATTTATCTATCTATTTATTTTCTATTTTTCTATATTTTAGTTGTTTGAGGTTTGGTTTGCTAAAAAAGGAAAATAAAATAAAAAAAGAGTGTGTACAAAAGTTTGCTTTTAATTTTGCTTTCAATAAATAAACAAGAGCTAGACAAATTATCTATTTGGAAATAATGAATAGTTGCTTTCTGTTTTACTTTCTTGCAAATACCTAGCATTGGTTTAGAGTTCTCCCAATTTATGGACACAATTTGTTTAAATCGAAGATTTGCCTTGAACTTGAAATTTTGTGGGAGCATACATCTAAGCTAATCTAAGTTATTGACGGATATGATATGAGAAAGTCGAGCTACTATTTATCTTGTTCTTAATAACACTAAATTCGGAGATTTGATTGTGAAAAATTTTAAAATTATTCTATGATGAGTTTCCTACATGACGAGAGAGCTTCAGATTCCTACCACAGCCAAATATATGACTCTAGATAGGAAAACACCATTATTTTGACTAATTGCTTTGCATTGAGTTTTGGCAACCTCTGTGATCCTTAGGAACTTGTCATACAAAATTCACACTCTACATATATACTACTTCTAATCCAGGAAGTAGACAATCGCCTTTTGCTAGCCTTCATGAAAATGTTCTACTCCTACATTGGAGTGAACACCAAAAATATTCTCCATCTATGATTCTAGAAAACCCATTCATGCTCCATGTACTTCATTCATTATCTCTCAAATAGTGTTGACAAAAAGAAAGTTGGGGCAATCTTTGAAAAAAGCGAGAGAGAAAGGGGAGATGAAAAATGGACAAGTGTCCTACAGGGCAGTAGAGCCTACCTCCCTAAAAAAACAAGAAAAAGAAGAATAAAGAGAGTTTAAAACAATGGACAAGTGTCCGATGTGAAAACAATGGGTACTTAGATGCCCGCCTCAAAAAAAAATAAAAGAAAGAAAAGGCTAGCCCAAGTTTTCTTTTATGTCTCCTCAAATTTCCAAAAGAGAGATCCCTTTCTTCAAAAGGAGCATAGTAGAATTAGGAAGATTACATTCCATCTTCATAATATATCCACCTCACATATATATATCCCATACACCTACATTGTATGACTTGATCTTTTGGATCCATTGTTTGACTTTACAATATATGCTTTGCAAGTATGAATAGGCTGTCTCCCTCCTATGAGCTCCACATATAAGACCTTAGAAATAGGATGAGAGAAGGAGTGGCAAAACCGCCATGTTCCACAAATACCACATAATTTAAGAGAGAAGGCACCACATCATTGCCTTAGTAAGGATCCAAAAATACCACATATGAGAGACTTGAAAGGGTCATACAATGGAAACTACGAGTTTTATTTCAAAAATATTGAAAACTCCGAACAGAGGTGAATCCAAGAACTTGAGACATAGTGCGTGACTAACTTATTCTATCTTTCAATCACCCGAGATTTTTGTGCATATAAAAGCCCCATATTTTTCAAGTAATATAGGTGAGTTCGAAGGTTAGAATGGTTTCACCCTTTTTTGGAGAAGAACTTTTTACCAATGATCATGTGAATTTGTGAGGAGATAAAAACATTGTAGCAACTCCCGATCCATTGTCAAGTTTGGTTTTGCTAGGGAAAGCTTGGGGAGCTTGTTGACATCTCTTATTGAATACTTTTATATGTCAACTAAACATGAAATAAGGGCATAAAATGAATATCCACATAGACATAGGGCTTATACTAACAATTTCCACGAGTTTTGGTGAATTATATATTTTTAGGGATTAAACAGGGGAAAAGCCCGAGATTTGAAGCCCTACGATACAAAAGGCGTATCCGTGGCGAATATCAACTTGAAACCCACGTAAGAACATTCGAAGACATCGAGAGCGACACGCCGGGAGGTCGGGACCCACTGGCAGTGTGCCGAGGCGGCGCATGACCAGGGCCGAGGCGGCCGCCGCTGAGCCCACCAGCCGACCACACCCAACCATGTCGGTTCCTAACCGCCTATGAGGAGCAATCTAGTCCATCAATCAAGGTCGGTTTGATCCAAGGGGTGCGTGCACGCCTAGGGCTATATAACAAGACCCTCGACCCACGGGTGAAACCCTAATTCATGGTAATTCATTATCAAGTCATTCAAGCCGGTAGAAGTAGAAGAGAGCTTCTCCACCGGAGATTAGGGTAGCTACTTGTCTAGTTCTAGTTCTTCTAGTTCTAGTTCCTCTAGTTAGATTAGCAAGTCGATTCAAATAGAGTTGGGTGTTGCCAACCCGAGATTCTCGATCTTCAAGTCATTATGGTATTATCTTGTATCCATGACTTTATTCTATTTCAATATTAAGTGTTGGTTTGCTATGTTCTTAGTTTATTCTAGTAGTATATTTGATATGGTCATGATTAATTGTGAGTTCATGTATCTATTCGTAGAGACGCCTAATTCAAATCTCGAGAGGGTTAGGTGATAGAAATAATTATGTAAGCATGGTGCTTAGATATGATCTATCTGGATGGATGCATCTTATAACGGGTTGTGTGGTAGATCGCGGGTGTGATATTCTGTTGAGTCCTTTGGAATCCATCCTCGGTTATAAGACTAGTTGAACATGGTTTTGGGGATTATCTTGTTTTGTTCTTGGTTCTCCTCATAAATCTTGAGGATGCGTAGATTCATGGTTGTTATGATGTATATGATGGTATATGACCTAGGATAGATGTTTGACTTAGTAGATTTAATGCTATATAAGAATTTCGTCTCTTAACATAAGTCCACGTTAGTTTGAGTAGTGAGTGGTCTATGCCTACATCTCTATGTGTTAAGCGTGCCTTTGTTTATCACTTATCATATCATTATTGGCTCACCCGCTAAAGTAGTGTTAGTGACCGAACCTCTCATAAGTACACTAACTATTAATCGTATCGACCATCCTTATATTCCTCTCGTGGTAGAATTATAAATGATAAACCCGGATCCCTCCCGGTGAAATGTGGCGGTGTTATTTTATCTCGTAAGCTTTGCGAGGATAATTTAATGATGGATATATTTGTTTAGAGAAGATTGCAAATCAGCAAAATCACATGTAGCACATATAGCATTTCTAGCATTACTGCTGGGGATGACAACCTAGCCTATGGTAAAGCTATGAGATGGAGAAACACTGAGTGCCTCTGGCTCATATGGCCTTAGGTGAGATTAACTCCACCTATTGGTTGTAGTGATGTTAAGAAGTACCAACAAGGGGCAGATTCACCTTTGGCAAAGCCAACGTCGTCAGGCAGGCCATTCAGGGCTTGGTGAGGGCGGCGCGGAGGAGGTCCACAAATAACTTCATCTCCTCCGGGTGGCGGCCATGTCGACGATCGTGGGCGGCGAGTCCGCTTCCCGTGTGAGAGGGGCACGAAAGAGAAGTTAGTGTTGGATAACGGGAGGGGGGGCGGGGTATAAATGTCGCGTTTCCAAAAGACGTTCCTCGAAAAACGTGAATCGCGACCGCTGCGCCCAATAGCCGTCTCCTCGGCACTCAACGGTGACTATATTTTCCAAAGCACAACCGACAGTTAATTGTTTGTTTTGACAAATTTTACATTGAACAAGTTAAGATTCAAATCAAATTTAAGCGCTATTTAATTGTAATCGCTCTTTGCATTGGAAACGAAACGTATCAGTGACAGAGGGAGCAACACACAAAGCAATAATATATATATAATTTTTATTTTATTAATATATATATATATATAACAGAACATATAATAAAAAATGATAAAAAACAAAAAAAGGAAGGCCGCCGCCTAGTCCTCGTCCTCCTCCTCCTCCTCCTCCGCGACCGGCGTCGTCCTTCTTGGCCAAGGCCTCGAGGGCGATCGGCCAACCGCTCCACCTTGGGAGCGTAGTGGTTCATCTTATCTTCCGGGGGTGGATCCACCCTTGGAAGAAGACCATGGCCGTCCGCCGGCTCCTTCGGCTTCTGAAAGGCGGGGCCGAGACGATCGAGGGTGAAATCCCACTCGATCATCTCCCCGGAAGGCGGCGCCGACGGCAAGGTCATCGGCCGCCGCCTCTAGCCGCGGCCGAAGGTCCATGCGGCGGTCCCGCTTTAGAGAGGGCGGGACGAGTCGGAGAGTCGGAGTCGAGTCGGAGCCTGGGTCGGCGGCCGGCGCTCCACCACCGGTTCCTTGCCCTTGTCCTCCGCCTCCATCTCCTCCCCCCCGTGCGCTTGTTGGATCCTCGAGCCCGAGGCAGCCATGCCGCCGATGAATGCAAAGGGAATGTGGCCGGATTAGAGAACCGGAAAGGATGAACGCCATGATCGAGTGTGTGCTTAAATAGTGATTTAGCCGCTGCTCCACTTCCCCCACGATTGAACGGGCGCCAACCCAACCGCTTGGAATTCCCACGATCGCCGGTTGGAATTTGCACGATCTCTCCGGGCAACTGCGTTTCCCGCGACGCACGGTTGCGCTTCGAATTCTGGGCTGCGTTTCCAATGGCGCGCGGGGCGACAGAAGTCTCCACCTTCATTGATCACCGTTGGGCCCACACATGAACCGGCAAATGATTAACAAATCGGTGAAACAAATAGTTATATCCGTAAAAAAAATCGATTTATTGAAATCATTAATTTTATCTCGGCGTTAATGCATTGAGATTTCAACTAACCCCGTTCGCCGCGCCGCGTACACTCCGTATTATAAATTTTCATTTTAGTAGTACGTATATAGGGCCGAGTAGGTCATGGCTCAGGATACGCCACAGTTGTAGCCTTGAGAATCGTGTTGCTCTAGTCTTCACTACCGTACGGTCTTAATTAAACCGATAGTGTCCCCGCTTCCCATGACAAAAGGCCGAAAGCACCCCGCTGGCCAGGCCGACGGGTTATATCAATGTCGGTAATAACACCGCTTTGGGTGCACTTTCAAAGACCGGCAAGTGATCACATATATCACTGCCGGTGTACCACTCACGCAAAGAATGTTATGGAGTATCACCGCCGGGTTAAAACTAAGAACCGGGCAAGATTTTGCATTGTCAACGGGCGAACAAGACGCCCGACGACGGCCCGACCTCGCACCATAGAAGAAGTGAGCACCGCTGTTGCCTCGTTCTCCGTACCCACGGCCACGGTGCTTGGTTTATGCCGGTGCCAATTATCCGCGGTGAACTTCCATATCACCGCCGGTGCCAATTGAAACCGGCGTGATCATTCATTACCGCGCATTCGCCTATAAAAACGGCTAGTGCGGCCCTTAGGTTTGCAATTCGTTCTCTTCGTCCTCTTTCTTGATACTCTTGATTCATTTGCTGTTCTTCTTCCTCGATCTTCTTTGCTACTCTCCACATACATATCTATGGCCTCTCTATGGGAGAAAGCCCTCCACGTCTGATATATTGTTCTTATGCATCTTAGGCCACCAAAATGGTTCACACACAAGAGGTGCTACAAGAGTCTTACTGAAGATTGAGCAAATGGAAGGTTAGAACAGTGTGTGAGATTCACGAAGCCATCCGGTTCTCAGGTGCTTGAGAGAATTTGGATATTTGGATTTACATGTCCATATGAGAGACATGGCATTTCGAAATCTCATGTTTGGCTTTGGAAATTGATGACACACTTGTTGACTAATCCTTTGCTCTAAGTGATGACTATGAGATAGGATTAGGTGGATGACAAGGAGCATGATGATCATGAACATGGACAATGTCGGTGGACTTGATGGATCGTCAAGCTCGATGATCGGCTTGAGAGGAACCCGGGAGATCAAGGCAAAGGTATCTTGATAGGGTTTTCCTTTCGGTGATCAAGACACGATAGAGCGTGTGATCACATAATAGGATAGATAGCCGACTATCAAGAGGGAATGTCGCGTCAATCCTTTGGTGAAGTGCTTCTAGGTCCAATTGACTTGCATATTGCATTTAGGACATGAGAGCACTAACTTCGATCTTGCCTAACTTATCGATGTGCTAACATTGGTGATAATGTGGTCATCTTGGACGTGTTGGCAACCCTTGGCAAGAGGCTTAAGCAAGGTTGAAGCAAAGAGCAAAGAAAAGATGAAGACATCTTTGGTTTTGAGGGCGCCCGGACGTCACGGTCCCCCTCGACCGGACGCTGACCGGACGGTGGCACCGTGGCCGAGTCCGGTCAAAATAATAGAAAGCATGTTTTCGCCTCAACCCAGAAAGTGACCGGACGTTGGACCGGAACCTGGACCGAAGCGGCGACGGACGACGACGGGAGGAGGGCGCCGGTGTGGGCCCGAGCCTTGTCGGTAGGGCTTATCGGGTAGGCGTGACGGGACGCTGACCCATCGGGCCGGTGGTTCCGGGCCGGTGCGTCCTGGTCACCCCGAAAAAGAGCACATTTTGAAGGCCAACGGCTCTATCTCGTGGAGGAGGCTATATATTTGGGTTTGCCCGGTTTCATAGTCTTTCTCTTGCACATTTGAACACTCTAACTTGCTAGTGAGCTTGTGAGACTCCTCTCCACTCATCTCTCCATTCATAACTCGAATTCTTGGTGAGATTGAGAGTGATAGAAGTGCATTGCATTGGTGGTTGCATCTAGAGGCACTTCATCCTTAGAGAAGCCGCGAGATTCTTGTTCTCTTGGGAATTTGCCCGGTTCCCTAGCGGCTTGGAGCAAGAGGCGGTGTTGAGCTCAAGTGGAGCTTGTTTGAGGCCACACCGGTGGTGATTGTGAGGGGTCGTTCCTTACCCCGCGGGAGATTCGCGAAAGGAGCACTAGTGGATTGCTCGTGGCTTGTTGGACCCTCTCTTGTGATCGTTTGCTTGAGCTCCCATAGGGGATTTGGCACCGGCCATTAAGCTTAGCATACGTCAAGTGAGTGTGTCGCCACAACGGGGACTTAGCGTCTTGGGCAAGCACGTGAACCTCGGTGAAAAATCATCGTGTCACTTGTTCTTGCTCGTTGGAGATTTCTTGGTGATCACGGTGATTGGCTACAACCTCAACACTACACCGGTGGTATTGTATTCTAGCACCTCTTTGCATTACTTAGTAGCATTTCTTGTTAGGGTGCTTAGTTGGTAGCTTGTGTAGCTTGCTTAGTCTTGTTTAGCTCCTAGTGGTAATCTAGTTAGAATTGCTTGCTCACCTAGGAGTAAATTAGCGACATAGGCTTTGTTGTGATTAGAGACATTAGAATTTAACTTGTGGCTTGCGTAGATAGCTTGTAGCATTGCTTAATTGCTTTCGCCATCTTATTTACTAATCCGGTTGCTTAGTGTTGTTGCAAGAATTTTTAATAGGCTATTCACCCCTCCCTCTAGCCATTAGGATCAAGGCAAATCAGAAGGTCAAGGATGAAGAGAAGAAAGAGGACAAGAAGAGCTTGGCGCTCAAGGGTAGCTCATCATCAAAGGGCAAGAAGAAGAAGGAAGAATCAAGTCATGAAGAGGATGGCACCTATACTAGAAGTGAAGTGGATGAGTAAATGGCTCTCTTTATGAGGAGATTGGGGAAGTTTGTGAAGAAGAACTACATCTCCAAGAACAAGAAGAAGCAATCATCCAAGAAGAAGACCAAGGATGGCAAGAATGAAGGCAACATGACATGCTTTCGTTGCCATGATGATTGTCACTTGATTGCCCGAGTGCCCATATGAAAGTGATGATGAGAAGGGGATCAAGAAAGCAAGGAAGAAGAATGATGCAAAAGAATGAGAAGGAGAAGAAGCCCAAAAAGAAGAATGAGTCACATGTGGCTATGTGGGATAGTGATGGCTCATCCTCTTCAAGTGATGAAGAAGAGGAGAAGAAGAACAAGAAGAAGGGACAAGCTCACCTTGCTATGCATGACAAGATCTCCCTCTTCGACACTCCTTCCTCATGCTTCATGGCTAAGGCCACCAAGATACAATCTATCACTAGTGATGATGATGATGATAGTGATAGTGATAGTGATGATGAGGAGCAAACACTCACTAGGGAGGAATTGCAAAGCATGCTTGATGATTGCATTGTCATGTTCAAGCAAAGTAGGAAGGAATGCAAGGGCTTGCGTAAGGAAACAAAGAGCCTTAAGCAAGAACTTGATGAGCTTTGGGCATCTTATGAGAGTATAGAGGTAGACCATAAGAAGCTTGAGAAATCTCATTCTAAGTTAGAGAAAGCTCATTCCTCTCTACTTGATGAGCACAAGTTGTGCTTAGTTGAGGATAAGGTTGATACATGCAATGCAAGCATCATGTGTGACATTCTTGTTGATGAATCAACCCCCAAGTGTGAGACCTCCACTAGCTCTATCACTAGCATATCTATCTCTAGTGAAGATAATGACAACCCTATGCTTATTCATGAGAATGCTTGTTTAAAGAGGGAAGTAAAGGAGCTCAATCACACCTTGGCTAAGGCTTATGGTGGTGAGGACCGCTTGCTTATGTGCTTGGGTAGCCAAAGGGCATCCTTATACAAGGAGGGCTTAGGCTATATCCCTAAGAAAGGCAAGGCCGCCTATGTGACTCACAAGACTCGTTTTGTGAAGAGCAATGATACCTATTGCAAAGCTTGCAAGCAAGTTGGTCATGTAGAGCAAAAGTGCATGAACAAGAGGACCAATGTCTCTTCTATCAAGCTTGATAATTCATATATGCTTGTGGAGAAAAATAATGGTGTTCATGCTAGGTACATTTGTACACCATGGATGGGCTCAAAGAAGAAAGCTATTTGGGTACCAAAGGCCTTGGTGACTAACCTTGAAGGACCCAAGCAATATTGGGTACCTAAGAAGAATTGATCTTATTTTATAGGTCAATTACCGTGCCGGAGGAGAGCATTGGATAATAGATAGTGGGTGCACTCAACACATGACCGGGGATTCTCATATGTTCAAGTCTATTAGTATCAAAGACATTGATGAATATGAGTCAATCACATTTGGCAATGACAAGAAAGGCAATGTGTTGGGGCTAGGGAAGATTGCTATCACTCAAGAGAAAAGCTTGTCAAAGGTGTTGCTAGTTGATCATCTTGATTACAACCTATTGTCGGGTTTCTCAACTTTGTGACCATGGGTACAAATGCATATTCACAAGCCAAGAAGTTGAAGTGGTTAGTGGTGATGGTGCAAACATGATCTTCAAGGGATTCACAACTCAAAAGAAGCCAAGTTGACAACATGTTTACTCTCAAAGGCTAGTAAAGGGTGGTTGTGGCATAAAAGGCTTGGTCATGTTGGAATGAAGCAATTGAACAAGTTGATGAAGCATGACTTGGTTAGAGGCTTGAATGATGTGAAGTTTGAGAAGGACAAACCTTGTGAAGCATGTCAAGCCGGCAAGCAACATGGCAATGCACATCCAACCAAGATCACAATGAGCACTAGTAAGGCATTTGAGTTGCTACACATGGACTTGTTTGGGCTAACATCATACTCTAGCATTGGTGGCAACAAGTATGGTTTTGTCATAGTTGATGACTACACTAGATACACATGGGCGTTCTTTTTTGCATGACAAGAATGATGTGTTTGAGCTTTTCAAGACATTTGTCAATAGGGTTCAAAATGTGTTTGAGACATCCATCAAGAAGATTAGGAGTGATAATGGAAGTGAATTCAAGAACACAAGAATTGAAGAGTTGTGTGATGAGCTTGGAATTGGACATCAATTCTCACCAACCTACACTCCTACATCCAATGGTGTAGTTGAGAGGAAGAATAGAACCTTGATTGAAATGGCAAGATCAATGCTTAGTGAGTACAATGTTAGCCATTCCTTTTGGGCGAGGCAATCAACACGGCTTGCTATTGTAGCAACCGACTCTATTGCCATGGGATGCTTGGCAACACACCATATGAGTTGCTCAATGGAAGGAAGCCCAACATTGGTTACTTTAGAGTCTTTGGATGCAAATGCTACATTCTCAAGAAAGGCACAAGATTGGGCAAGTTTAACAAAAAGTGTGATGCAGGCTTCTTAGTTGGATATTCAACCACAAGCAAAGCAGATAGAGTTTGGAACTTGGATAGTGGCAAGCTTGAAGAAGTCCATGATGTGAAATTTGATGAAACCCAAGGCTCTCAAAATGAAGTTGAAAATTATGATGATTTGAGTGGTTCCAACTTGAAGAATGCAATGAGGAATATGGATATTGGTGACATTCGGCCAAGGCAAGGCGAGGATGATGAAGACACTCCATTGCCTACCACTACAATTGAGATTAATGCAAATGAAGCAAGCATTAGTGGTACTCAAGATGAAGATCAAGAGCAACATGCTAGTCCAACTCCTCATCCTAGTCATCAAGTGCAAGTGATTCAACCATCCAACATTGTAAGGGATCATCCAATTGATCAAATTGTCGGTGACATCAATAGTGGAGTGGTTACTAGAAGAAGATTGACATCCTTTTGTGCTCACCATGCCTATGTAGCACAAGAAGAACCGGAGAACATTAAAAATGCACTCAAGAAGGAAGATTGGATAAATACCATGCATGAAGAGTTGAACAACTTCAAGAGGAATGATGTATGGGAATTGGTGGAAAGGCCAAAGGACTACAATGTGATAGGAACCAAGTGGGTCTTCAAGAACAAGCAAGATCAAGATGGAATTGTGGTTAGAAACAAGGCAAGGCTAGTAGCTCAAGGGTACACTCAAGTAGAGGGTCTTGACTTTAGAGAGACCTATGCACCGGTTGCTAGACTTGAAGCAATTAGAATCTTGCTTGCCTATATATGTGCTCATGACATCAAGCTCTATCAAATGGATGTGAAAAGTGTATTCTTGAATGGCTTCATCAATGAGTTGGTGTATGTGGAACAACCCAGGGCTTTGAAGATGAAAAGTATCTCAACCATGTTTACAAGTTGAAGAAGGCTTTGTATGGCTTGAAGCAAGCACCAAGAGCATGGTATGAGAGGTTGAGAGATTTTCTCCTCTCTAAAGGGTTCAAGATGGGCAAGGTGAACACCACTCTCTTCACCAAAAAGATTAGCAAGGAATTGTTTGTGTTACAAATCTATGTGGATGATATTATCTTTGGGTCAACCAATCAAGAATTTTGTGAAGAGTTTGCAAAGATGATGGCCAATGAGTTTGAAATGTAAATGCTTGGAGAGCTCACATTCTTTCTTGGCCTTCAAATCAAGCAATTGAAGAATGGCACATTCATTAGTCAAGGCAAGTACATCAAAGACATCATCAAGAAGTTTGATCTACAAGATGCCAAGTCAATGTCCACACCAATGGCAACCAATGGAAGCCTAGACCCCGATCCTAGTGGCAACATGGTTGAACAAAAAGAAATATCGGTCCATGATTGGTAGTTTGCTCTATGCTACCGCATCAAGACCGGACATTTCATTTAGTGTGGGCATGTGTGCTAGATATCAATCCGATCCAAGAGAGAGTCACCTCAAGGCGACAAAGAGAATTGTGAGGTACTTGAAGGGCACACAAGATGTTGGACTATGGTATCCAAAGGGATCCAAGTTTGATTTGATTGGATATTCGGATTCGACTATGGAGGGTTCAAGATCAATAGAATGAGCACAAGTGGCACATATCAATTCCTTGGAAGGTCACTAGTATCATGGTCTTCAAAGAAGCAAAATAGTGTTCCTCTCTTAACTTGAAGCCCGAATACATAAGTGCGGGGAAGTTGTTGCACTCAATTACTTTGGATGAGGTCAACATTGAAGGATTTTGGATTCACATTTGACAAAGTCCCATTGTATTGTGACAATGAAAGTGCAAGGAAGATGACCCAAAATCGGTTCAACATCCAAGAACAAAGCACATTGATATAAGACACCACTTCATAAGAGATCATCAACAAAAGGGTGACATTTGTATCATGGGCATTGACACCGAAGATCAACTAGCCGACATATTCACCAAGCCACATGATGAGAAGAGGTTTTGCATGATAAAGGGAGAATTGAACATTATTGACTTCTCCAACTTGAGTTGATGCACCCCACTTATATGACATGCCTCTCCTTCGACAAACCCCAAGGTAAAAGTTGGTTGTCATGGCATTCATATATGCTAAGGACTTGTTAGTGCATTTAGACATCATGCATGCTTAATAGGCTCATTCATGGAAAACAAAATGATTTCAATGTATGTGTGGCACCACTATTGCTTTGATTGGTTCTATGAACTAGTGGTGGCATATGACATGTTTATGTGCTTGCAATCCTAGTGTCAACTCTAGAAAATGCGCTATTGATGTGTATTCTAACATGGTGCAAGATAACCCTTATGTATATGAGGTGTGAAAAAGCTTGTCCTTGGTTCAAACTTGAATACATAGAAAGGCAAGTGATCTAGATGAGACCACATGTGATACTTTGATTGACTTGATTTCTCTCATTTACACCTTTTTGGTGATTGTTGACAAAGGGGGAGAAATAAGTCACAAAGATGTTGGAAAGGATCACACAAATAGGGGGAGCAACCTCATAGACTATTTGTGCATGTGTATGTGCATGATCATAATGAAATGTTGCATTGGCAATCTAAATTCAATATACATGATTGCTTGGTGTATGCTAGTTTTTGAAAATTTATTGGTGATTGACCAACTAGCATGCATAGGATGTATCTAGACAAAGCTCATATTTTAGCCTATAATGTTGATCTCATCGGGTATGTTGAGTTTTGATGTTTGTCTAGTTACATGATGCTAAGGACTCCGATGGTTTCACGCTTCAAAGGTCCAATTCTAGAACCTTAGCATCTCTTTTGGTATTAGTATCTCTCCCCAAGATTTCTATCCATACATATGTGCCAACTTGATCCAAACACATGGAAGCACATATGTAGGGGGAGCTACTACTACCAAAACCGAACCTTGAAATGTTTGTCCAATCCTTGATTCATGATCAAATTGCTATGGGCAAGCAATTCAAATTCAATTGAATTTTATTTCATATCTTTGTGAGTTTGGTTGTCATCAATTACCAAAAAGGGGAGATTGAAATCTCATGTTTGGTTTTGGAAATTGATGACACACTTGTTGACTAATCTTTTGCTCTAAGTGATGACTATGAGATAGGATTAGGTGGATGACAAGGAGCATGATGATCATGAACATGGACAATGTCGGTGGACTTGATGGATCGTCAAGCTCGATGATCGGCTTGAGAGGAACCTAGGAGATCAAGGCAAAGGTATCTTGATAGGGTTTTCCTTTTCGGTGATCAAGACACGATAGAGCGTGTGATCTTTGTTAACACCAAAATTTGGTAGAACCTAGATGACGGATGGGCGGCACGCGGTGGTTGGCAAGGAGTCATTCGGCTAGCGGTATGGTGCCAATGATTGTGGTATTCGAGGAAGCATTTGTTATTCGGCTAAAGGAGCCCGAGTCCAAGAAGGAGCTGGCGAGATGGTTTGGCAAGCGTGGAGCACCAAGGGAGATATCCAGGGGGCGAGGGCCCACATCACGTACACTTCCACGACTCAGAAGACTTGGAGGACAATGTATCTTAGCTAGATATTTCGTTATATTATTCGTAATTATTTAGGACTCAATAAGCCCGTGGTATAAATATGAGACCCCGGCAATTTGTAAAACAATCTACCAAATCAAATACAACCAACCCGGCTCCGTGCCTTGGCTCGGCCACCCTTCGAGAATCGAGTCGTGTCGTCGATCTCTCGAGAGGATTCATCGACCCGTCGACCTCCGTAAGTAATGGCAACCTTGCACCATGTCTAGTATCGTCGGCGGATTTAGATTATTGCAAGAAGTCTTGTTGACGCTTAGTATCGTCGGCGGATTTAAGCTATCGGGGGCAAGAGGGTTCTTTTGTCGATCATGAGCCATCCGGTGGGCTAAGATCTGGCGAAGAGCTAGTTATCGGCTTCATTAGGCTTGGCACCCTAATGAATTCATTAAGTTACCGAGTGGTGCATGATTCCTATTTGTTTATCTATTTATTTATTTATGTTTGCACACACTCTTTGCCCAATCTAGATTGATATAGCTCGGCTTTATCTTTTGTTAGATCTAGATGTCATCAATACTTTCAATGTGTATCATTAAGTTTGTCATTAGATCTATCGTGCCGTCATAGCCGAGCCTAGATCAATCTAGGTTGTCACGTGTTCTTGCGGGTTCTTACGCGTTTAGTCATGAGTCGTGCGAAAGGCTAAGGTTTTACGTGTAAGTTTCTTCTTCATGGACCACGGATTCGGCAACCTTGCCGAACACAATTATGTGTTTACTTGTATCTTTCATGTGTAAATCTACCTATCGTTAGAGTCTAGTCGGCAAGCCGTATCATGCGGTGAATTAGCTTGTTGCGGTGTATCATGCGGTGGATTCTTTGTTAGGGACGAAGAGGGTTTAGAACGGTTAAGTCGGCAAGCCGTATCATGCGGTGGATTAGCTTGTTGCGGTGTATCATGCGGTGGATCTTTGTTAGGACTGATCGGGACAAATCTCTAGCTTTGCTTTAGATTAGGTTTGCATATGCACTTTCTTTGGTCTATGCATACGGCGCCTCAACGAGCAATGAGTATTTATAGATCTATTTAGATGTATGCGTGCTTTTAGCTTATCATGGTTAGATTGTATCATGCGGTGGATTGATCTAGTTGTGGTAGGTGGTTTATATCGTAGCAAGTGGTATCATGCGGTGGATTAGCTTGCAAGGGTTTAAACTTGACGGGTTTAGGAAGGCTAGGCGTCGCGGCAGACTAGTTGGATGAAACCTATGCATGTGTCATTTAGAATAGGTTTTTATTTATGAGTTACACTTTTTTTGTTCCATGTTGTCAATTAATTCGATCCATGCAATAGAGCTTTATAATGTCATATCATGATGATCGACTTTACTTGTTCAAACATGTCTTTTATGATCATTCGGCAAATTGTTATTACGATTACATCTTTACATGCTTACCGGAATGCTTTCATTATCTGTCGACGAGATAGCTCTCATAGCTATGTGTCTTTACATCGGCCTTAGAGCCATACATGCGGAAGCTGTCTTGGTCTCACGGGCATGTTTTGAGATCTCACGTTACCTCCTTGTCAATTTGAGGGTCAAATTGGTCGGGCACGCCTTCGATTCAAGGCGCTCGGCGAGAGTAAAGCTAGCTATTCCGGCTTGTCGGTGTGCTTGTGGCGCAAGGAGTAGGATTTTTGTGCCTACAATCACATTATAGGATAGATAGCCGACTATCAAGAGGGAATGCCGCGTCAATCCTTTGGTGAAGTGCTTCTAGGTCCAATTGACTTGCATATTGCATTTAGGACATGAGAGCACTAACCGATCTTGCCTAACTTATCGACGTGCTAACATTGGTGATAACGTGGTCATCTTGGGCGTGTTGGCAACCCTTGGCAAGAGCGAAGCAAGGTTGAAGCAAAGAGCAAAGAAAAAAGATGAAGACATGCCGGTTTCAGGCGAACGGACGCACGGCCCACGACCGACGGCCTGGGCCGCGGCGGCACGGGGCAGTCCGATCAAAATAATAAAGCATGTTTTAGGCCTCAACGAGAAAGAAAGTGACCGATTTGGACCGGAACCGGACCGAAGCGGCGGACAGGACGCGACGGAGGAGGGCGCCTACCGTGGGCCCGAGCCTTGTCGGTAGCGGCCGAAGCAGTGGCCGGGACGCTGGACCGATTGGCCGGTGGTTCCGGTGGCGTCCGGCCACCCGAAAAGAGCACATTTTGAAGGCCAACGGCTCTATCTCGTGGAGGAGGCTATATATTTGGGTTTGCCCGGTTTCATAGTCTTTCTCTTGCACATTTGAACACTCTAACTTGCTAGTGAGCTTGTGAGACTCCTCTCCATCCATAACTCGAATTCTTGGTGAGATTGAGAGTGATAAAAGTGCATTGCATTGGTGGTTGCATCTAGAGGCACTTCATCCTTAGAGAAGCCGCGGGATTCTTGTTTTCTTGGGAATTTGCCCGGTTCCCTAGCGGCTTGGAGCAAGAGGCGGTGTTGAGCTCAAGTAGAGCTTGTTTGAGGCCACACCGGTGGTGATTGTGAGGGTCGTTCCTTACCCCGCGGGGAGATTCGCGAAAGGAGCACTAGTGGATTGCTTTCGTGGCTTGTTGGACCCTCTCTTGTGATCGTTTGCTTGAGCTCCCATAGGGGATTTGGCACCGGCCATTAAGCTTAGCGTCACGTCAAGTGAGTGTGTCGCCACAACGAGGACTTAGCGTCTTTAGGCAAGCACGTGAACCTCGGTGAAAAATCATCGTGTCACTTGTTCTTGCTCGTTGGAGATTTTTTTGGTGATCACGGTGATTAGCTACAATCTCAACACTACACGGTGGTATTGTATTCTAGCACCTCTTTGCATTACTTAGTAGCATTTCTTGTTAGGGTGCTTAGTTGGTAGCTTGTGTAGCTTGCTTAGTCTTGTTTAGCTCCTAGTGGTAATCTAGTTAGAATTGCTTGCTCACCTAGGAGTAAATTTAGCGACATAGCCTTTGTTGTGATTAGAGACATTAGAATTTGACTTGTGGCTTGTGTAGATAGCTTGTAGCATTGCTTAATAGCTTTCGCCATCTTATTTACTAATCCAGGGTGCTTAGAGTTGTTGCAAGAATTTTTTAATAGGCTATTCACCCCCCTCTAGCCATTAGGACCTTTCACATTCTCAGGTAAAGATCATATCAATCTATGAAAATCTGCTTCAATGAAAATCTCCTTTGGTGATCAAAGCGATTTTCATAGATTGCTATGATCTTCTCTTGCTGGAAATGCCTATGCATCTTTGTCATTTGGACGAAACCACGGCTTCTTTGAGCAAAGATAATTATACGTAAGGCATCCCTTTGTGGATTCAATGTAAATCGAGTTATGCCCTCCTTGTTAGATCGAGCACAAGAAACCTCCGCGAGCACCAGATGGAGCGTCAACGGCGCCGATGGGCTTTCAAAATCCCATCGGAATTTCATCGGCAAGAATCACATTACCTTCGGCATTTTTATTTTAAATGTGTTTGTACACTTTGATGAGAACATTGATCTATTCTTGTAAAGGTCTTTGTTATCATATATGTAACTTTTTTAAATTCTTTGTTATCATATATGTAATCGGATATTATGTCGGTTTGCTCCTCTCTCTATATATATGTAATCGTGTGTTCCTTTTCAATGGATGTTTGCATTTATATATCATATCTGAGCTTGATTCTTATTTTTTCGGCGCCCTTCTTATCTTTCATGGGCGAACATAAATATATAAATGCTCTATGTACTAACCGAAAAGTTATTACTAAAACTGTCCAAGTAATCTCACGGCGGTGAAAGATATTACTAAAGCGTCGGTTTGAAATATATCCTTTCTTAGGGTTTTAATAGAGCCCCGGCGAAAAAAGAGACAACACTACGGTTTGCAAATACTGAAACCGATAGTGATCGACCTTCTATCGCGTTTATCACGTAGGAAAATCTAATAATAAAAATATGGATCGAGAAAAATCTAAGATCTTGTGTGGGGGCATAATTTGGGTGCACAAGGTTATAAAAAAATTCAAGACATTTCTACGTTGTGGGAGTAGACATGCTTCACAAAGGTACATGACCCCTTTCATCGGAAGCATGGTGACAATTACATCCATAAGCTATGTTGGGTCATCTTCGTTCGGTGTGGTCTCGGCCTCAAACTTTTTTTCTTAGGCGTGCACATGCCGCGTGTGAAGGAACCACGATGTTTGAGATTTTTCGGACAAGGTTTGGTATTTTTTTCAATTAAATTGAATTTCTACGCGGCGACCCCGAGTAATTCACGAGGTTGAGCTGGGGTTACCCACTATGAGCAGTGGTGCCAAAATTTCCCACATGGTCTCATGTGTCCTAGGAGGCAATTCGGTGTGTAGGTTGGTGCAAAATTCATAAGTTTTTAAGCTTTAATTAACCTCCTTCTATCGCGTTTATCACGTAGGAAAATCTAATAATAAAAATATGGATCGAGAAAGACCTAAGGTCTTGTGTGGGGGCATAATTATACATGTGCATCGGGCCGTGCCGGCCGGTAATTGCGGCGTCTTGCCGTGCCGTCTTGGCTCGCCGTCGTGCCTCGCCCGTGCGCCGTGCGTCGGCCGTCCGTGCCGCCGGCGGCGTGCTCGTGCGGGGCGGCCCAACCCAGCGGCCAGCGTCGTCTTCGACGCTGCCCGTGCCACCGTCTTGAGAGCGCCCGGCGTGCGCGACACGCAAAGGCGCTGCGCTGCTCAGCGCCGTTCCCCGCGCCCGAGAGCCAAGCGGCACTGCACATCTTGCTAGCTGCTCCCAGTGATCCTCACCACCGTAAATCACGGCTGCCGCAGCGCCCGCGGCCAGCAGGCCTTGGTTGCTCACGCCGCCGCCGCCGCCTGCAGGCTCTGCTGCTCGCGCCGTCGTTCTACCCGGGGAGGGCGGCATCGGCGTGCGTGCGTCGAGGGGGCGGAGCGGCGCCGGCGCGTGGCGAGATGAGATTGAGAGCGGCGGCGTAGCGAGCGGGTGTTTTCCGTGTGTGCGAGCGGTGTTGGGGCGAGCGGCGGAGATGCGGGACGGGAGTCACGGGACGGGATGACAGATGAGGCCGGGATGAGAAAATACAAGTGTATATTGTATACTTTGGCCGGGCCAAATTCTCGATCCTTTTCTAATTTCATCGGGCCGCGAAGGCGTGCCTATCGTGCCACGGGCCAGGGTGACGGCCCAGGCACGGCTCGGTTGGTCGGGCCGTGCGTGCCTCGGGCCAGGCTCACGCGTGCCGTGCCGTGCCTCGGGCGGGCAAATTCCGTGCCCGCGGGCGTGCCGGCGGGCCTCGTGCTGCATGCACATATATAGGCATAATTTGGGTGTACAAGGTTGTAAAAAAAAATTCAAGACATTTCTACATTGTGGGAGTAGACATGCTTCACAAAGGTACATGACCCCTTTCATCGGAAGCATGACCGACAATTACTAAGCTATCTTTGGGTCATCTTCGTTCGGTGTGGTCTCGGCCTCAAACTTTTTTAGGCGTGCACATGCCACGTGTGAAGGAACCATAATGTTTGAGATTTTTAGGACAAGGTTTGGTATTTTTCAATTAAATTGAATTTCTACGCGACGACCCCGAGTAATTACAGGTTGAACTGGGATTATACATACTTCACAAAAAGCATTATAATTAATTGATTACAATTGACACGGTACAATAATCAAAGTGTACAAACACATTAAGAAATAACCACCTCAAAAACACCCTTCTAGCACCTATGCCCGAGGTGGTTACAATGCCACACGTTATGCTTTCTTGATCTAAGTAAAGGCGGATGGGACCTCTGTGAAGAACCAATGTCTCTCGTGCGGCAAAGGCCCGACGGGGAGACGGGGCTCTCATCTCGGCGACGAAGCACAAGAATACACGCTACTTGGCTCTGCTTTTCCGTCTTCGGCAGTCCATGCAACAATGGCGTTGCCACGAGCATCACACCCAGCTTTACGTAAGCAGCGTTGTAGCTTAATCTTCAAAAACACCCTTCTAGTACTGCTGTATACACTTTGTCTACCCATGATAAAATGTTTATGTGGAGGGCTTTCTCCCAAATAGAGGCCATATATGTGGATAGGAGAATTGGCAAATACGAGAGAAGAGGAGGTCACGGCGCACGGTTCGCCATACATGGCTCTCTCTCAGGCGGGGCTGTTTTTATAGGCGGTGGTAGGTGGGAATGAGCATGGGGAGGTAGGTGGCAACAAGTGTGATCTTATCACCATGAGCGGTGGTAGGTGGCAACAAGTGTGATCTTATCACCGTGAGCGGTGGTACCTCGTGTGGCGGTGGCAACAGTGTCTTATCAGCAGCCGGGTCGACCGGCGTTTATACCCGCGGTGAACCTATAATTTAACTTTGCCGGGAACTCTTTGTTAAACCGGCAAAGTGATTAACTATAGAAATGAGCGCGTGAGGTGAAAAATTCACGAGTCATTTGAACCCGTGTCATTCGTTCCGGCCTCGACGATATATAACAGCCGGCGGCGAGCTGAAATTTTCAGGTCATTTCAACCCAGCGCCCCAATCGTTCCCCACCCGGCGTCGCGGCGGAGCACCACCACCACACACGCCCGCGGTCGTCCGTCGCCCCCTACAGCGCCCCCTTCATTCTCTTCTTCTCCGACGTCCCCAACACCGCACCGCCGTCTGCAGCCTCCCGCCGTCCCCGTCTACGCCCGACACCGTACGTGCCGCGCGACCTCGAGCTCGATTCGCGGAAGAACGCCCGTCCGCGCCCTCTGCTTCCTTCTAGGGCGCTGCGCGTCGCACCCGCCGAGACAAGACGAGGAGCGCGCGGACGCCGCGGAAGCTTCGGTGAGTGCGTCGGTCCTTTCACGCCTTTGAGTTGTTCGTTGAAATGCCCGTGTTGATAAATCCAACCTGCTATTTCCTTTTTTCTATTTAGATTTTGCTTTCAAACAGTTCGGGATCCTTATATAGTGGCAAAAGTATTTTAATTGGTCTATGGTGAACAAATTAGATTTAAACATTATGGTTATTTAAAGCAATGATTGAAGACATTCTAATGCTTTCGAATTGTGATTGAAATGAGATAGATGTTGAAATTCATGAGTTTCATGGTGTTCAAAATCTTGTTGTACAACATTTCGAATGACATAGCATTAACATCCTATTTTGGCTGCATGTATAGGCAAACCATGGCGTGGTATGTAGTGCATGTTGGTCAAGTGCCGAGGGATCTATCGAACCTGGGAAGATTGCTCGCTGCTCAAGTCTCTGGCTACCCCGGTAATTGTTATAAAAATTACAAGACTGAAGTTGAAGCTTTTCGGGGCCTACTATGGTGAAAAACTTTCACTATCAACCAGCCCTAGAGATCGATGAGAAGCCTCTCTCCATAGATATGAAGATTAGGAGAATTGCGACTTGGCCTATGAAAGATGTTTTGATTTGGTCATGGCTATTGTCATTGTTTTCCTTATTTGAAAGTTGATGCCCTAGGCTCAATTTCAGTAGAACATTAGGTGGAGTTAGTTGTATGTAACCTTTGAACCATGTAATGTATCTATGATGTTTTTATGGGTTTAAAAATAGCTGATTTTGTAAAACAATTCATAAATTATAAAAATTTTAAACAAAAATGCCGGGTGGCATGGGCCCCGACGATGAATGACATACAAACCGGTAGTGTAACTACACCAAACACTATCGGTTTGAATTACAAACCGTCATCGATGGCGAAACATCACCGTCGGCTGCACTAACCAACCGATAGTCTTCACTCTAATAACTTTTGCCGGGTTGAAATCGGTAGGCGGTGTTCACGTAAAAAGTTCAGCGGCGGGTTCAATGTAAACCGACATTGTTGGCTCTTCGATACAATTATCGGCTCAATCCAACCCGATAGTGTTATCCCTACAGATTACGTCGGTTCGTTAAAGCCCGACGGTGCTCCCAATATCAACTCTCGCCCGGTGACTTTGAACACGCATTGCTTGGATCAAAAATCTTTGCGGTCCGTGAACACTTTACCGGCGGTGTTCGGTGGCGGTCTTGTTCTTACGGGTTTGATATCAAAAGGCAGTCTCTCTCCGCATCACCGCCCGGTGTTTTGGCCCGGTAGTGTTTGAACCCACATCACTACCGCTATGGTTCTGCGCGGTTTGGTTTTTCGGCGGTGAAGGGGGGTTGGAGCCGATGTCTCGATGGACAATTTTGTAGTAGTGTAAGTCTATGAATGGGATGTGGCTATTTATCTATCTCTTGACTCGAAATGGGAACAGAGCAGATTTGAAAAAAGATCTTAATGTCTAGGGTTGGACCACGAGGGTCTCTTAACCCCCTTTTTTTCTATGAAATTTCTCGTCTGAGGTGTTATTGTTTTGTTTGGTCTTTAGTGTTTTCGGTCTTCAAACACCGACTCAAGCGACAAATAGTTTGGGATGGAGGTAGTACAAATTACCATTAGCTGCTCCACGGATAACTAATAAAACTCGTGACATTTAGACAAAGCCAAAAGGAAAGGAGATACAGGGCCACGGCGCCCAATCAATCAATCAAGCCGTTCACTCCATGCAGTGTCATAGGTTCCTTTGTCGCTTTATTTTCTGTGTCGAAAGACATGCCAGGGTGGCTCGTCCGTCGTGTGGCGAGGACTCCGGCCGGAGCAGGAAGCTGCTGGGCGCGTGCGCGAATGCGGTGCGTCGCGCTCGGCGGATGGGAATTGGATATCTCGCCGCTCTCTTCTCATGCCTCGCCGAGGACGTGTCCCGGATTTGAGTGATTTTGGTGGGGCTCGGGCTCGGGTGGTCGGGCGCTCGGCGCTAGCGCCGGAAGGTGTCGGTTGGCGGGGACGCGCAGAAGCAGAGCACCACAGCCTGGCTTCCACTCCCCGTCCATTTGTTGGCACATTGTTGCCACACGCTATTCCGTTGTGCAGTTTGACTCTCCCAACTCGTTTAGGGGCCAATTCTATTCCTCAGGATTTGATAATTTTGATTCGGATTAAAAAATGGCTACACCAAAATCCGCAATCCCACACACAGACGACAGACCACGGCGTTTTTTTTCCTTTTTTGTGCAGGCAATTGTATGATTACTACTGTGTCCTTGACGAGAGGACTGCAAGGCAACCAGAGTGCATCGATAAACGTATGATTTTTTTTCTTTTTAGGAGCCAAAGTAGGGGCGTCAAAATAAAAGCAGAATAGTATGGCTGAACTGCAAATAAGCACAAAACTAGTAAGTTTGGCATGTAGTATTGTAGTTAGGAGAAAGACAAGGGTCAATCAAAGGGTACTGTGTGCCAACCAAGAGGGCTAGTGCTCACGCATGGCATAACCTCCCTATCGATCGTGGGTGCAACAAGTGGTTGGTCTTGATGTGGACTGGTCAGACCAGTTAGCAGCAAGTAGCTAGCCGGCCGATCGATGTCCATCACGAAACAAAAGGAGCATGCATGCATGCATATCAGGCCAGTCTCAATGGAAGTTTCATAGGTGTTTTATGCGATATTAAATAGGGATACATCAGCAAAAGTATACTTTTTGCATTTAAACTCGAGGAGAGAGAAGAGAAAAGTTTCATCTTGGTGAAACTCTCTTAACACGAATACCAACTCTCTATGAGTCATGGAATTAAATGCATATGAAACTTTACGATGAAAACTTTGCATTGAGGAAGGGTGTTTCATCCGAGTTTCATTTCATCTCGTAGTCTTGGAAAGAGTCTGAATGAAACTCCCCATTGATGCATATGCTCAGACAAATGACGCCAATGAGTGGCATGATTAGGGGCTAAGAAGGGCCTGAATTGAAATCATGTCCCCACGCAGCAGCAGCCTACAAGAAACCCACCAAAAGCGTGTCTGCTGTGTTACCCGGACCCGGGCAATATACTCCTTGCGAGTGCCGTGCGCGATAATCATTCCTTCCTGCTTCTAGGGATTCGCTATGTACGGTTGGTTGGTTGGTACCACGTTAGCCTTCATTTCGAACACGTACACCATGCGTGTTTTTACTATGTGCTGCTACTACTACTACGCCTGCCTTTTTTTTTTTTCTATTCAACTCCGTGAGATGCACACACATGCATCATGCATGCATGCCGCCACACGCACACGCCCTCCAGCGACCATATTGATCGAATGCATGCTAGAAATTAAATTTGCAAAGCGTCAGAACGCTCATGTGTGAAAATTTGAGGAAAGTATTAGTTGAATCCTTAGGATGAGTCATGAGTGCACATGCGTTGTGACCGTTGTCTGTGTATTATTATTATTATACTCTCTCTGTTTCAAATTATAGTTCATTTGACTTTTTTTTTTTATTCTAAGTTTGACCACTCGTCTTAATAAAAAAATTACACAAAAATAGTCAAACTTAAGTCATTTTAAAGACCATTTGTTGATAAACCAAGCCACAATAAAAGAAGTAACATTTTTGCACAAAATTTTGAATAAGGCAGTGGTCAAAGTTAGAGTTGAAAAAGTCAAATGAACTACAATTTGGAACGGATTTAATATATCTAACGAAGTAGGAGTATATGTTTGCAATGAATAATATAATAGAGAAAAACAAATAACTAAATAAATAAATAAAAGAGAAAGAGAAACCCCAACGGACAAATTGAAATAAACTGTGTGTGCGCGCGCCCTGCTTCTTTTATACCAAACCTAAAGGGAAGAAGCGGATTGAGATGTGCAAACTCCCGCATGGTTGATGGACGGTTTTCGGTTGTTGGTTCATTGACCACCAGCCATTGATTTTCCAAATGTGGGAGAAGCTAGCTAGTAGCTAGCGAAATGAGACCCAGCACCAGATCCATGAAACAACACTTGTATTCTATATAGAATAGTAGCAGATAGATCGATGCAAACGAAAGAGCGACGACGACGAATGAACGAACCTCCCCCGATCTGCATTCGTTGCTGTGCTATATACTACTAGGATGATGATTAGTTGCGGCGTGCCGTCTGGGTTGTTAACGGACGAGGGGCGCCTCGATCGATCGATCAGCTCGCTCATCAGATCATCCACCGTGTCCGTCCACCGCGCGCTGATCGAAAGCAAAACGCTGTCTAAAGCCTCTACTGGTGCATAGAAAATGACGGACGCAAACGGCCGGGGCGCCGCCGCGGTGATGAGGTCACAGTGACTCGGTAGAGGGCCGTTGAGTGGTCTGCCTCCCTGGGACGGGGACACCGCACGGGCCGTCCGCAACCGCAAAGAGCGACGAGGATTTCGGACCGGCAAACAAGCAGGCGTACGTCAGCAAACCATGCGAAACGCTAGCTGCCCGCTCCAACAAATAAATTCACGCGAGATCGATCGGCGGATGCCTGGGCAGTTGGCGCGCATGCATGCATGGACCTCAGCTGAGTCACGACCGCGCCGCAGGTACAAGTACCGCGACCAACGCCCCACCACCGTGCCAGCCGCTGTCGATCCGATAGGGTACAAATCGCAGGCACCGCTGCCCGGAGTAGTTGTGGTGTTGTTTCTATTTTTTTTACTTCCACCGTCCTAAAACTCCTAAAACAAGATACATCCAACTTATCGATGATTTAAACTACTTAAGTTAGAACTAAATAGTTATATTTTCATCAAATAATTAATTTCATTACGAAAGTACACTACACCACAAATCTAGTGATACTTTTTGTAAACAATCTAATGATATATAGTTGAAACGGTAATCGTTTCTTACTTGGTACGCCGGACGCACCGTGCTTGGCCCACAGCAACTTCCATCTCCCACTCGCACTCACCCGCACCATCTCCCAGACGCAGCTCCTCCCTCTCTCTCATCTCCTCGCCCTCCTCCGACCTCCGCCCCACTTCCGGTAGCCTCCTCTGCCCGCCGCCCCACGTGCTCCCCATCCTCCGCCCTCCAGCGCGCCCTTGCGCTTCGCCTGCTCTCTTTTTTCCTCGAGCTTTCAGCGTGGGCGTGCCCATGCTGTCCCGACCCTCTCCCATGGTGGGATCACGGCGGCCGGCGATGGCGTGATCTACGAATCGGCGGCGTCGGCCTACTTGGCGCGGTGTCCTCCCCCGCGGGAGCCCCTAAGCGCAAAGGCGGCATGGCACCCTCCCGCCCCGGCATCCCAGCCGGCGGCCGAGCTCCCCCCCCGCGGACATAGCGCTCCCCACGCTATGCTTCCTTTTTTCTTTCCCCAATGTTTCAAATTATGTTTCAGTTGTTTCAATCCCTAAATGTTTTAATTGTTTGTTTTCAATTATTTTAGGCTGTTTTTGAGTATGTTTCAACTAAACCATATGTATGTTGTAAAAGTAGATCAAGGCTCACATGTTTCGAGAGATATGTTTCATCGAGCAACGGCAGCTTGCAACACCCGAATTGAGCTAGTTCCTATTTTAATTGTTTTAGTATACCAACATTTTAAACTAATTCCGTTTCCTTGAAACAAAACAACATATATTCCGGCACAACGGCCCATGGTTCAATCAGAAGAGAGCCATAACCCGGGTCCGCGGGCTGGAGCGGACCAGACCGACAGCACCCGAAGTCCACGACCCTACCCAACTAACCAAGGGGCAAACCAACCGCCCCGCCCCCAGAGATTTTTCCGTCTGGGATTTTCTTTTCTCGTGTGCGCAACGGACGGTCGAGTCCGTTGGTCGGGGGCGTGGCGTGGGCGACTGGGCGGGCGGACGCGTGTCCCCGCAGCCAGCTGTACCCAATCCACCCCCAACTGCATCTGCCATCTGCATCTGGAACCACGCACGCACACGCATTCCTGCGCCTCTGCTCCGCCGGTGACCTCCCACCGGCTGCAGCTGGAGTCCTCCTCCCTGCCCTTCTGGAGTGCCATCGCTTCATCTCCCTCCCTCTCCTTTATATATCCCCCTTCCCTGCCTCTCTGCAACCTTCACTTCCCACTCCACCTCTCTATTCGTCTCTTCTTCCCTCTTCTTCCTCCCTTCAAGCTCATCGCCTCCAAGATCGATCAATCGACGGACTACCAGGCCGGCCACACGCCCCAACACTCAGAGCTAGCTAGTTTCGATCGAGTAACCAAACATGGCGTCGTCTTCTCCGTCTTGCCGTGGCAGCAGCGGCGGCGGCAATAATAAGATGGACGTGGACCGGATCAAGGGCCCCTGGAGCCCCGAGGAGGACGAGGCCCTGCAGCGGCTCGTGGCCCGGCACGGCGCCCGCAACTGGTCCCTCATCAGCCGCTCCATCCCGGGGCGGTCCGGCAAGTCGTGCCGCCTCCGGTGGTGCAACCAGCTGTCGCCGCAGGTGGAGCACCGCCCCTTCACGCCCGAGGAGGACGACACCATCCTCCGCGCGCACGCCAGGTTCGGCAACAAGTGGGCCACCATCGCGCGCCTCCTCTCGGACGCACCGACAACGCCATCAAGAACCACTGGAACTCCACGCTCAAGCGCAAGTACTACGCCGCCACCGGCGGTGGTGGTGGTGGTGCTGCTGCTGCTGATGCCGACGACGAGCGACCGCTCAAGCGCACCAGCAGCGACGGACACCCGGGGCTCTGCTTCAGCCCCGGGAGCCCGTCCGGGTCCGACCTCAGCGACTCCAGCAACCACAGCCTTCCCTCCGTCATGCCCTCTGCCGCTGCCGCTGCCGCAGCCGCCGTCACCTCCCAGCAGCAGCAGCAGCACGTGTACCGCCCGTGCCGCGCGCGGGCGGCGTGGTCATGCTCCCGGTGGCGCCGCCTCTTGCGCCGCGTCAGCCTCTCTCCTCCTCCGCCACCACCGCAGCAGCAGCAGCAGCCTCCGGCGACCTCCTTGTCGCTGTCGCTCTCCCCTGCCAGGGGCTGGAGCTGGACCAGCAGCCCGAGCCATCCCCAGCGGTTCCGGCACCGCCTCAGCCTCCTGTACAGCTACAGATACATCCGCAGCAGCCAGCTCCTCCTCAGATGCCGCCGCCACAAGTGGCACAGCCGAGCTTGCCGTTCCAGCTGCAGCCGGCGCCAGCGACGAGCCTCACGTCGCCGTGCACGCCGTCAGCAGCCGCGCCGTTCAGCTCGGAGTTCCTGCTGATGATGCAGGAGATGATCCGGATCGAGGTCCGGAACTACATGTCCGGCTCCGGCTTGGTCGATCCGCGCACCGACGGCGCCGTGCACGCCGTGAACAAGCGCATGATGGGCATGGCCAAGATCGAGTAGTTTCAGCACACATCAGCAGCAGCAGCAGCAGCAGCAGCAGGCGTCCAAGATAAGCAAGGAATCGCCGATCGATCGATCCATGCCGGCCAGCGCGTGTACTACAAGAACCAAGAACAGAGCAGAGGCCGTGCGGTGCGGTGCGGCAGCCGGCAAGTGAAGAAGAAGAAGGCTCCTCTCCCTCCGTCGGCGTTTAGCCGTCGTTTTAAACAATATCAGTCCCAAATTCCTTTGTTAATCTAGCCCTTTATCTTTTTTTTTTTTTTCAATTTTGGACCGCCCCATGTCCAGTGTAGGCTGTGTAGCTAAGCTCTCCAAGCAAGCAGAGGCACCTGAATAAATCTGCTGCAGAGCAAGGTTCCTTGCTGCTGCCGGTAATCAGTAGCAACCAGTTAGAGTTAAGATTAGAATACCAGACAACAGACGGAGTATGCATCCTCGAAATAAATCGTGTCATGTCGTTGGTTGTTCTTTTACAGAGACGGGAAAGAAGATGAATCAATGAGGCCTCTTGGATCATGCAAATTTGGGCTGTTTTAGTACTACTAACCACCTTCTTGTTTCAGTTTGTTGGACGGTACAGAACCGTACAGAATGGTCTACCACTACTCTACTACCAGGAGCTGATGAGTGTCCTAGTTAGATGGAGATTTTTGTTTTGTGCTCGTGCTGTAGTGGACCAGTGTTGAGCTACTCCCTGCATGTTGACGGTTTTGGATGGAAAAGGACGAAGAGGAATTATATATGGCCATGATGGCTGCCTGCCTGCCAGCCAGCTAGACGGCCGTTGGCACAAGCTGCTGCTGCAGAGTTGAGGAGTGGAGGATGAGCGAGCGACAGCTAAACTGCCTGCCTGCCTGTCCAGCACTCCCAGGTCCGTCCCCGGCGGCCGCGGCTCCATCCGTGACTAGTTTAACTGCCTGCTGCTTCTGCTTCACAGACAGGCACAATGTCCTTCCCTTCATCGGTGGACGATGACGATCACATCCATTGATCCACATCCCATGGCCATGGGGACGGGACGACAGCTTTGAAACGGCACTGTTCAAGGAGGCAGCACCTGTACGTACGTTGGTGGACTCTCCTCATCCTCAGAGACAAGACGAAGGATGATCCTTTCCGTGTGAGTCTGAGCTGGCCCCCAACCCCCAAGGAAAACAAGACACATCAAAGAATCAGCTAAGGGAGTGTTAGGAAGAGCTTCTTGACAAAGGACAGAGCCGTTTTGGAGAAGCCCTCCGAAATAGCTCCGCTCTGGCTCCTATGTTTTAAAAAACAGTTCCTTTGGAAAAAAGTTTGGAAGGGCTTCTCCGAAAGAACCCTGCCAAACCGACCCTAAACCCACGTAATAATTTCGGTCGTAGTGAGGCAGCAGGAGCAAGAGAGTAGGTGAACTAGCGTTACGTTCATCTCAGCAACCAAAACGCGCTTTGCCCTGTACTGTACTGTAGTGTACACCACCTTTAGATTAGATTTGTGCGGCGAATATGTGCCGATCATGACTACTCCTAGTCCCCACGCAACTTGCCCGGACGGAGAAGACCGGAAGCGTGGATAGACAAGTGACCCAAGCAGGAGCATGGCAAATTCAGACTAGTTTTTTGTTTGGAGCTACTGAAACTTTACAGTAGGGCGTGCTGGGGCCGTGGTATTCGCTGTAGACAAGTTTAATCGTTGCTAGTAGACATTGCCTTTGGCAATTTGCAAGTGGACACAGTATAGATGAGTTGATAACCTCGAGTAGTTGGGGTACTTTAGCATGTTGTTCATCTTCCTCTCTCCCTCTCCCTCTCTCTCTCGGTTCATATATAGCCTCCAAAACCAAACTACAGTATATTGCAAAAGCAAACAATTCACACTACATTTTTTTTTTTTTTGTATTTAAACATGGCATGAGCCTTTCCGCCCCAGCATTTTTCTGCCCCCAACGTCGAGGAGCCTTATTTCATATCAAACATTCATAACAAACATCAGTCCTGGCAACTTGAACTGAA
Organism: Hyparrhenia diplandra; assembly: GCA_015847255.1. Lineage (NCBI taxonomy): Eukaryota > Viridiplantae > Streptophyta > Magnoliopsida > Poales > Poaceae > Hyparrhenia > Hyparrhenia diplandra. Next base: position 201,323 of record JADLZK010009866.1, read on the forward strand.
TCGACGACGACGTTATGTTTGCAGATTGACATACCTTGTTTATATTTGCAACGTTCAACTACCAGATATATCATCCAGTCCACCTGAGAGCTAGTAGGTCCGATATGTTTGTTGACTTGTATTAAATTCATTCAAGAAGTGGCACAACTAAACTAGGACGACGACGGGATCGTATGGACGTACGCCTTGTGTGTTTTTTTCTTAATGATTCAGCATGTCTGTTTGTTCCGTCGATGAGGTCAGGCAAAGCGGCACCATGCTTGGTTGTTGGTGGGTACTGACTGCCCTCATGCCCCCCCAAACTACTCAACAACTACTCCTACTCATCATCAACAAGTAGTGCACAAAAGCATGCTGCTGCTGGCTACAAACTGAAGCCCCTGGTGCCCCCATGCATCTCTTTCGTCTGTGGCCTGCTGTTTGAACGTTGGCATCGGGTATATTTTCAGCTGGTTACGCGTTGTTTTCGGGGGCAGTTCGTTGATGATCACTATACATACTTGTGATGATTGTCGGCAGGGCAGCCTCATCCCATCCGATCCATATGTAGCTCGACGCTGACATCACCTGATCTGACCACCCAACATGTAGTATATATATATAAATAAACACAAACGCACATATTTAAAGCAGTATGGGAGTACTCCTCCTAAGCTAGCAGTATAGTAGTAATCTAGTGGTATGCTTTATGTTACTAATCGATGACTAGAGCTTGCTAACTGCAAAAGCAAATGTCGTCCTCTCACTTGGGCGCGGAAAAGCAGATAAAGAAAGCCAACGGATCGGCCAACCTCCAGCTAGCTGAAAGGATCAACGCAAGAAGGAAAAATGGAGCCGTTTTTCTGTTAGGGCGTCCGTCGTCGACGCTGATGTGGCGTGTTGAACGGCGAGGGAAAGCAACGGCCGGCTGGCTACACGGACCAAACCCAACCCAACCGGCTGGAACACCTGCATGCCAGTTGCATGCTTGTGTGAGAGGTTAATCAGCTGTTGTTCTTTGCTGCTGCTGCATTGGGGAAAGAGGGAGGAGTCCAGGTGGTTAATGCATGGCCACCTGCAGAGGTAACTAGTAGCCGCTACAACTTGTGTACCATGTTGCACGAAAGGTTTGGCACGGCAAGGCAAAATTTGCCGACCACGACAATGTAACAGCTAGATGGCAGCAGCAACCACACAACGAATTCCCTCTTCCGTCGCAGGAGAGCACATCTGGTACGGCACGGTGGTGCCCAACTGCCGACCAGCCGGCCTGCGCCTAACCGTACGTACCTGGCAGGCAACCAAAACTTGGCTTGTTCCCATATCTAAACACATTTTCGCCGAACTTAAAACTCACTTTTTAAAATTACTTTCAAGTTTTCTTTTGAAACCCCAGAAGGCTTTTTACACTCCAACAACATTTACCTCAATCAAGTTGCATGTACAATGAAGAACTGCCTATGTAAATATTTACAGTACACAGTTTTCTTATGGATGCCCCCACTGTAAATCGATCTAGAAGGCGGTATGCTTGCTTGCACATAATGTTAGTATAAAACGTCTTCCAAAATTTGCAAACCAGGCAATAAAAATAGTACCGAAAAAACAAACGGAAGAAGCTCACTGGACAACCCCCAACGGTAAGTCACACGTCATCGATTTCTCGTGTGAAATATACGCATGTGCACGGTTGCCAGCGAAATAACCTCAGGCCTTGGTGCATTTCTTCCTTAACGATTATGCCTCAAATTCAATTATGTCTAAGTAGCAGATACATCTCTTTTGTATTCATTTAACTAAATAATGTAATAGTGTAATGCATATTTAAAACACTAAACAAATCCAAATGAAAAATGTTTCAACTGAGTTTTAGATTTCTTGGACAGCAATAACTTTGATTTATGTGGTTTCTACATCCGAGGACATCCAAAAGTTCTAAAAGAATTTTGAAATCACTAATATTAAAAATATAATTGCTAGGTCATAAACTATTTCAAATAAACAAGTAATCAACTGCAGAGTTGTAAATATATCTGTGGTCGGCTTAAGTACATTACGCCCCTGCGTAAATCCGATTTTCATTGACAGGCTTAACTACATCAGTGATAGGCTTAAAAGAACTGTAAGTGTAAATAGAGTATTTGTACTTGCAATAATTTTGAGAGAATTACCATTATAATATAATATATTAGTAAAATTCATTGGTGGTCATCAAACTTCTCTCGAGTTTTCAACTAAGATATGGTACTTTCAAAGTGCACGCTCTAAACTTATCATGTGTTCTCATCTTGGTCTCGGTACTTGCAAATTGCATAATGCTTATGTCCCTAAAGTTTCATTACTGCATTATTATGGACCTCCACCCCAGCACCACCGTCCTCACCGCCACCACATCACATATAACCTTATCCGCATAGCCACACAAATATATAAGTCGGGGGACGATGCCACCGTGAGGCGGAGAAGGAGCAAGTTGTTTAAAATGGGTGAGGACTACAAAGATGAAGGCTCAACTTGGATGTGCAATACAGCAAGGGCGGCCAAGCAGCATAGTAGGTCCTAGGAAGCTAGACCTACACATTCCCTTGAGCTCTCGACGCATATCCCGGTCCTCTGCGCTACCCCACTAAAGGTGGATGCGGTGTGGCCACACCAGTGTGGTGAGTACATGCAACGCAATGTGGGGATGGAGGGAAGAGGACGGACCGAGATTGTAGAACAATACAAGTTAAAGAGTCGACCTGTATAGTTTGAAAGTACGGAGACCAAGACGAGAACTTAGCTGAATTGTAATTTGAAAGTACACGAACCTCAATAAAAAAACTCACGACAAGAATAGGAACTGAATGTATAATTTAAAAGTACCATAATCCGAGAAATAGAATTCGAGACAAGTACATATGACTTTCAGTGAAATTTGCTCTTAATATTTTTTTAAAAAAGAATATATTAATATTCCAGCCAGATCGACTAATACATATGACTTCTCATATTACAAGCTAGCAAAACACAGTCTAAGGAATCTCAAACATGAAGTTTTGAGCCATGAAGACAACAAAGATTTTTTTAAAAAAGACTAAAGAGCAATTTGTTGCTAAACCGCTAGCCGTGACTAGCAAACACCTCCATCACGGCCGTATCAATAGCCCCGCAACTTACCTTCATGAATCAGCGATCCTCCTCCTCCTAAAGTAAGGTTGTCCAATACATCCCCTTGAAAATCACACGCAAATAAAAAAAGGTGCTATGGCCTTGTCAAACACAACATCATTTCGAGTTAACTAAAGAGCCCAAATGATACTTGCACCCACGAGTATTTGAGACTTCATTTTTCTATTTAACCATTCCAACCAACCTGTAAACAAATAAGTAATTTGCTCTTAATATATTTACACAATATGATATGACCATCGATGAATTTTGCTCTTGATGTATTACGGACGGCCATAGTCATGGGTCCATTATTCTGTTTCTACTTATGTCAGTGACCGGATCTTAGGGGTGTTTAGGATCGCTTCGCTCCACGTTTTTTTTAGCTCGCTTTATTTTTTTAGCCAAACAGCTTCTCGCGCTCTACGGGGAACGTATAAAGAGGTGTTTCACAAATTCTAATTTTTATGAAAATGCTCTACGTTGGAATTTATAGAGCAGTTCCAAACATCCGGATGAAGGTGTAGAAGATGAGAGGGGACTTCCAAATAATATGCTGGGCTTTGTCTTGTACCGTACCACAGACTGGGAGGCACGCACGGCACGGCTCCGCTGATGATGGGATCTAGGCAACAACGACCCTGTTGGTCTCTTGTGATATATAGGAGTACGAGTAATAATGCTACTGCAAGTGCAAGTATTATAACAGTATATATATTCGTCGGTGCTTGTCCTGCAGGGCCGGCCGTGCCTATCCACAAGGACAAGAAGGTCGAATATAATGCTCGATCAGAGGAGCAATGATACGCAGTTGCGTACGCATGCTGCCTGTTAGTGTTAGGTGTCACGCACGCACCTTTGACCACTATAACTGGTGGATGGCAATAATCCACTTAATTTAGTTTACCTTAACACGCGCCATTTGAGTAGTCCACGTACGTCCCTATTCTACGTATTTTATTCAATCATTGACGTGACACATGCTTCGTGTATAATACTTCCTCTGTTTAAAAAGCGCATACACTATAGCACATTGCTAAACTAAAGTATCTCAAGGTTTTTTTTTTTTTTTTTTAGAAACATGAGGGGTTTACCCCTACCGGAATATATTAAAAACTGGAAAAACAAAGTTACAAACTTGTCTCAGGAAACAAAAAAGGCGAGAAAGAAAATAAGAAGAATTACATAAAACCGTCTAGCCATCAATCTAATCGTGGACGAAGAGCTGCTTTTGCTCGTAGCTTAACTAGAGCAAATTCCTTCTTGATCATACGTCCTTGCAACGACGGGTGGACCGGGTAAGCCTCGAAAAATGACATCATATCATTAGATTTGTGATGAGTTATTTGGTTTTCCCACAAAAAAAAAAAATGAGCTATTTGGTATCATAAATTTTAATAATTTTATCTAGATGTTTAGTTGATATATATGTTAATAAAACATATACCTAGAATTGTACTTTTTTTCTTTTATGATACAACAGTATTTTGTCTCTGCTAATAAACTCGACGTAACGGACTACATTAGTTCCATACTACTTTTTATTTTATATATGCAAGTAGCTAGCACTAATAGTCTCCTATTATATACTTTTATATACCTTGTTTATCCCCTGCATGATGCAGATCATCGGGCAGCTCATTGGTTGCATCTTGTTTTACAAAATATATATATGCTGCAAAATGATGAGCCCACGTTGCTTTCCTAGCCTTGCTTTACTTGTCGTTTAGCGCTTTAGTTTGTTCATTCATTCACATACCGGTAATAATAATAATATAATATACATATTCACTTGTAAGTTGTAACCACTTCGTCGTATTGTACACATATGAAGAACAGAACAAATCTTTCTTTGGATATGAGGGCCCTAACTAGTAGACATAAAATCCAATCATCATTCATCTAGTATGAATGATTGACCGATACATATGGGTCCTGCTCCATCTCCAACTTATATATGTCACAAAAAAAAAAAAAAAAAAAATGGAAGCGTCACTGGTAGCTTAATTATTGCAACGCGATGTTAACAAAAACAAAAAGGAAATTCCTTTTCCTTTCTTTCTGAAATAACAAGTTTGTGGTGGCATATGTTTTGACAGAGCGATGCTTCTAAAAAACGAGACAAAACCTAGGAGGAACTAGGTGGTTTTTCATTAAGAAGAAAATGAGACGCCAGAAATCCGTCCCCGATAGGAATCGAACTCAAGACCGGTTGGTTCCATATTTGACAGAGCGATGCTTCTACAAATCACTAATCAAAAAATGGCATATGCTTCTACAAATCGTTCCTACAACTCAATAAGCCTAACATTTCTAGACACGGACAACAAGGGCTTAGTAAGAGTCCTGTGATACAGGCACTTGTAATGTGACGTAACGTAAGCGATGGAACCCTACCTTTCAGCACGGGAAATGAATGCAAAGTAGTCTGTCTACTTGTTACCACTGAATAATTGGCGATTTGTCTGTAACGGCTCGTGTTTGCGACGTCGACTTCAGGTGCTTCTGGTCAGCAATATACGTCTCCAACTGCATGGAGCCAAACCTTCCAACTGCCACACTGACGTAACGTGATTTGTCGCAGTCGCAACTGCACTTTCCATGGCTGAGAAATCAAGGAACCAAGCTAAACTAAGATGCGGCCGTTAATTGCACTTGTTGCGCATGCGACGACGACAACGCCCGTCGCCGCTGGTTTATGTATGTTACTTGTGAGTTGCGATCGCCCACCTATATATCTAGGGACTGTTAACTAATGATGGATGTAGAAACACAAACAAACGTCCAGTACTGCGGCTATTTTAGTTCATTTGTCAATACTAATTTCCAGTGTTAGTTAGCGACCTTAAATTGACCTCTTGCCGGCCGCTATGTATGTATGATTGCTCATCAACCATTGTGACTTGCATTTCAACCAAATGACGTAAACTGACGAAACTCATATGTATACTATAATAATAGTAATTGGTCTCCAACAGGAGCTTTAGTTTGTTCTTTCACTGTTCATTCACAGCCATAGTAGCAGGCTCATCCCCGTGCGTGTGAGCGGCCCAATACTATACATGCCTAGTTTCTATTTGTTTTGGCCCAAATTCAATAGATGGAACAGCAGGACAGTCCAATTGTATTGTTCCGATCTCCCGTCTCCCACTTCTACCCCCGCTCTCCGCAAAAAGCATCTTGGTCTTGTTATAGATGGTGTGAAATATGAAAGCCAAACATCAAGGGGGTTACAAAAGAAACTTTTGAGCTTTCTATACTGATATTGGTTATCATAGCCTGAACTTAACACTTTATGATATATGGCCAAGAATTGCGGAAGAGCTAAAGATTATTTTGAAATAATCCAATGTATCTACACAACTTTTGCCAATTGTACTAAGAAAAGGCAAATTCTAAATGAGAACATATCAGGACAGTCCAATTGTATTGTTCCGATCTCCAGTCTCCCACTCCTACTCCCGCTCTCCGGCCTTGTTTAGATTGCTAAAATTTCTAACTCTTTTTCCACTCTCCCTCCATCACATCACATTAAATACATCAAAAGACATATGTTTAGAGTATAAAATGTAGGTAAAAAATAACTAATTACACAATTTAGATGTACATTGCGAGACGATTCTTTTGAGTCTAGTTACCCCATGGTAGGATAATATTTACCACAAACAAACTTAAACGTGTTAAGCAAAACAAGGCCACAGGAGTTCCAATAGTTGCTTTTTTGCAAGTTTTTCTAACATCTAAACAAGGCCGAAAGCCAAACATCAAGGGGTTACAAAGAAACTTTTGAGCTTTCTATACTGATAGTGGTTATGATAGCCTGAACTTAACACTTTATGATATATATGGCCAAGAATTGCGGAAGAGCTAAAGATTATTTTGGAATAATCCAATGTATCTACACAACTTTTGCCAATTATACTAAGAAAAGGCAAATTCTAAATGATAACATATCAGGGTGGACTCTCAAGTCAGTGTCATCAGCTACACGTTTGGAGAGTCATATCGAAAGTGTAAAAGCTATCAGATTTCAATGTGCTGGCATTCAAGAGGCTCTACTTCAGTTATGAGACATTTTTTTTGACTGATGTAGAAACGAGCAGTGATGCTAAAGGATCGGCAAATAAATGAACTTGGAGAGTATGAATTTATAGGGGCAATAGTCATTTGGCATGAGGTGTGTTGTTAATATAGTAAACAAACAATTGCAAGCAAAAGAACTTTTTTTATTGATGTTGCTTTTTCTTTAGAATTACACAGTACAATCTATTGATGAAAGAGCAAAGAGCAAGGGCTGGTTTCTTTCTTCAATGGGACATTGCTTTTTTAGATGCACTAGAAATAGCTAAAGAATTGCGCTTGAGTTGGATATTGGTACAACATTTCGTAGAAGAAGAGAAAATTAAAAGAAAGAGGCAATTTGACAAGAACCCCGATGACACAAATATTTAGAATCCACTATTTTTTACCGGTTGTTGAACAAGTTATTTCTTCACTTACAACCAGATTTGAACAGTATGAAGTTTGTCAGAAAAACTTTTGGTTTCCTAATACTTTTGATCCATGAAAAAATCGCGGGCTACAGAATTTAGCGGGAGGTTAGCAAAAACGCTATTAGCGCGCTTATTTGGCGCTATAGCGCGTAATTTGGCATTGCGACAAGTGCTTCTGGCCGCTATTAGCGCGCTTATTTCGGCGCTATATAGCGCTATTTGGCATTGCGACAAGTGCTTTGGCCGCTATTAGCGCGCTTATTTCGGCGCTATAGCGCGCTATTTTTTTCATGGCTTTTGATACATTGGAGTCAAGATAATAATAGCTTGAGATCTTCCTATGGATAGTAATGGCATTGACTCACGATCAGACCATCTTGGCACACGCTTGGACTGTGAGACACTGCCAATGTCCATATTGCAGGGTGGGGCCATACATACCCACCCCCACCGGCCAAGACAAGAGTGGAGGAGTTGAGAAACATAATAAGGGTGTTGCTACACTATTTTAGAGTTCTCTACTTCCATAGTGCTTAGTGGAAATTGATTTGCACTTTGTGCATGATCGTGCTGCTCTCAGGGAAGTTCATGTTCTACATGTTCCAACAACACTTCAATATGCGGACATATTCACAAAAGGCCTGTCGACTACTGTCTTGCAGCCTCAACGTCCAATCCTCCCCCGGTTGATACTGCCGGGGGGCTGTTAGAATATGCTTATACATGTATGGTAGACTTGTATAGTAGGCTATTAATAGTGTCTAACAACTCATGTAAATCCTCATGACCTCCTGTAATTCAACCTATTGGCCTATATAAATGGCGCCCCCGAGTGTGGCCTTTGCCCCCAATCTTCCCACTGTAACACTTTCATATGGATCCAGTTCACGTCCATATTGTATCGGAAGCGGCCGCAATGACCAAAACATCACCAAGAGGTTTTTCTGATAGGGTGTTGCTTCACCTTGTTTTCGCCCAATGGGCCGTGTATCGAGTTTGAGTCCATTAGGGACGCGTCTAGGGTTGGAGCACGACCCCAGCACCCTTGTGGTCGTCCTCCCCATGCCATATATCCCTTGGCCGCCGCCAAGAACAATCGGGTTTTGTTTAGATCAAGTTTAGCCTTTGCTACTTTAAGCTGCGTGCTAGATCAGGTGCCCGTCTTCTTATCTTCGGAACCCCACTTCATTGGAGATTGACTTTTGAACCTTCATTTACATCTAGCAGTTCAGTACTTGTTACATACTTGTTCTTGCTAGCTCTTTGATTGCTTGCAGGACAAGTGACCTAGTGGTCGGGTGTTGCGCTCTACAAGATCGTGACAGCCCTTGGAGGTGGTGTATCAGTTGCTAAGCCGCAGTCTTGGAGGGCTGTATTCAAGCCGTGAACGTCGTCTCCATCGACCGCCGAAGTTATCCACACCCTCTCATCGAAAAAGATCGGGCAAAAACCTAGTGGGTTCACATCGGTTGGGTGATTCAATCAATGTTTTGTGAGATCCAGATGCAAGTTCAAAAGAGAACACGGTTTCACTCTGAACTAAAAACCCTAACTTCTATGTTAGTTGCCTTGGTGTACTTGGAGCGGGAGACAGGCAAGTCAAGCAGGCAGGGAGATACTCCTGAAGTCGGTAGCACAAGCAGTGCCGACGTATTCTATGAGCTGTTTTCTGCTGTCCAAGACCACGTGCAAAAGATAAAGACCCCTATTGCAAACTACTGGTGTGTGTGTGTGTGTGTGGGGGGGGTGGTCAGCAGATAGTAAACATATACATTGGCAGAGTTGGGAGAGACTGTCACTGCCAAAGTATGTTGGAGGCATGGGCTTTCAAGATATGCGCAATTTTAACATTGCCATGCTCGGTAGGAAGGATGGAGATTATTGACAAAGCCGGAGAGCTTATGTGCTAGAGTCATCAAAGGCAGATACTACCATGATGGTGATTTTCTAACAAGCAGGAGAAAGAAACACTCTAGCCACACCTGGAGAGCGATCCTCTCTGGCAGAGAGGTTTTAGAAGGTGGTCTGATCGACAGGTTGGTGATGGGTCCTCGACAGATATCGGGCGAGACCAGTGGTTGCCGAAAGCACTTTGGTGGGCGGCCACTAACCCCGAGAGATGGCCAGGAAATAACAATGGTCTCTCGATCCGATAACGTAAGAAGGAAGGTGGGATGAATCCATGATCCGACAAGTGTTTTTTCCAGTGGATGCTGAAGCTATTTTGAGGATTCCAATCCGTGCGCAGATGGAGGATTTCGGGCATGGGAGATGGAGAAACACGGTGTCTACTCAGTCAAATCAGCGTATAAATTACTGGATCAAAATAGAATTCAAAGAATTATGACAGAGTCGGCGAGTGTATCTGGATCCCCAAAATGGAAATTAATCTGAAACTGAAAGTGCCACCTAAAGTTCGTGTGTTCTGGTGGAAGGTGCTACATGAATTTCTACCGGTCCGAAAATTCTTCATGGAAGGCACATTGAGCCGATCGCGAACTGTGATACCTGTGGAGCTGAGGAGGAAACAATCAGACATGTGCTATGCGAATGCACAATCGCCAAGGCATTCTGGCAGCAGGCCAAGACAATGGCTGGAGTCCATCTACCAAACCTGCACCGTTTATCTTGGGCGAATGATATAATATGTGGACGAGGTGTTACTGAAGAAAGCCAGGCTATGATCCTCATTGGAATGTATGCGTTGTGGACACAGCGGAACAATCGGAAGCATGGCGAGCATGTTCCGCCATTTAAAGAAACAGTTCGTTGGGCTATGGACCTGGCCTTTGAACTTTGGCATGACCCTGTTGCAGCTGTGGCGATAGGCCGAACAGAAACTGAAGCACGATGGGAGTCACCGCCGGCTGGATGGCTAAAGTGCAATACAGATGGTGCCTTTTATGAGCATCAGTGGAGAGGGGCAACTAGGACTGTCCTGCGGGATGAGACTGGGGCTTTCGTCAGGGGGGTGACTCTAAGTGGTACGACCACTGCCTAGATGCGCTACAAATGGAAGCCATGGCGTGTCGAGATGGCCTGCAACTTGCAAGGCAGACAGGGGCCATGCGAGTTTGGATGGAAACCGACTGTCAAGAGCTATTAAAACTCTGGCAGGCAGGAGATGATCAACGGTCGAGTGTGATGGCCATTTTGAGGGATATCCGGGAACTAAGCTTGCTATTTGTTGATTTCAAGTTTTCTTTCATTAGTAGAAAATGTAATAAGGTAGCTCATACTCTTGCTAAACAGGTTACGAGGGAAACACAGGTCGGGAGGTGGCTCGTAGCCCCGGCTTGTGTTTCAGCACTCCTAACCGATGATTGCAATCCCGGCACTTTAAATGAATGAATGAATCCCTCCTCAACAAATTTTTTTTGCATTTCAACTAGCTAATATAGGTTTTAACTGTTCTGTACAACAATTTGCAGAAAATAGGTTAGACATTTGACATGTTTCAAGGACAAGAATCTTGCGGGTTGATTATTTTTTCTGAGTTAGTTTAACATCCTTCCAATCAAAATTTTCACCGTGGCATCCTTCTAGGTCCAATATAGGTCTTATACTAAAACTTTCATGTTGTCACGGTTTTAAGTGCGTATACAAAAATAAAAGGTTATGCAGTCCTAATCATAGCCAGAAATTAAGACTCCATACATATGGAACTTTTGCACTTCACTCCTCCGGCTTAAACAATTTGCATATATTTCTTCTCTAAAAAATAATTAAACACATTTTAATTTGAGGGTTGTGGGGTAGTTTGACTAGGGTCTCATATTTTATAAGTGAGGACATTTTCAAATTTGTTTTAAATCGCCTAGGGAATCATGCTCTTATGAACAAAAATGTCTCCAGAATGACATAAAAGGGCACATGAATGCATGAATAGTGCTATGCACATGAAAAACACCTACACATCACTTGCATAAAATTCTGGCGAGTTTTTAGTCATGCTTCGTGGTCCTTGAGTCTATCCAGAAAGAGGTTACATACTTGCTGACATATACATCTACAGTATCTTACTAAACAGGTCAAGGAGATGGAGCAACATAGAGCAAACTATTCACGCTGTGTTGCTTAGTGCCAGAAAAATAAGTACAGAAAACAGACCGAAACCTTATACAGACAGCAAAATATAAGCCATATATATGCAACTGCAAAACTTCTATTAGCAAAATATAAGCCATATATACGCAACTGTAAAACTTCTATTAGCTTGCCCCCATGATCACTTTATTCACCCTAAACAGGTATGTGCCCATCTGCCCCGGCATCAGTTTGTACCTTGTCCTTTGTGTAAAGTAATACATGGCATCCACCATCAGTCACCGCCACTGCACCTGATTTGGAATCAACAGCAACACAGGAGACACAGGAGACTCGTCCACCTGATTGCACGACTCTGATTAGAACGGACTGACTTGTACCACAAACAAATAATTCAATCCAAAACAGTAAACAGATCATAATAGGAAGAAATCATGGTTAACATTGTCAGGCACACTGAATTAATGCCCACAGGTTGAGAAGAGCACGGAGTAGCTTAGCCATGGTGTCAATATCTAATTCCTAGTAAAATCTACTTGTTATGAATGGGAACGGCTTATCTGCAACGCAAGCCCAGAAGTGGCTGAGTGGTGGGTCGCGACGCGACGCGCCGGAGCGCGGTCACTACACCTGGGCAATGAACCTGGACACAAACGACTTCATGGAGTTTGTTAGCAAGATCCTAGTATCTAGGGATATTATGCATTTTGATTTGCTATTTCCGTGAATTAGTTGAAGGTTGTTAGGATTGGTGGTATAAGTACCCAAACAATATTTGTTAATGGAATTAGCCAGAGATTGAGTTAATCTCTCTTGCTCTTAGGCACTCTCGCTCTCGCTCCCATCCCTAGTCTTCGGCATCGAGCACGGCACCGCCACCGCCACCGCCACCGCCGCCGGCGTTCATACCTCGCCCACCGATTTCCCAATCGTATTCCCAACGCAGCGGCACTAGCACTAACACTACTATTTAGCAGCCATGTTTCATTATAAATGTGGAACTCTATTCGTTAAGAGAATATTTGGTAACGATGTTGAGATGATTTAATTTGTTCACTCAAGGTGAGAATGAAGAGGGCCCTCATTGAATAGAGCATGTTTCAACATTACAACATGGCATCAAACATCAAGACATGGTAATGTATCACTTACCGTTGAAACACTGTGTACCAGTCACTTTTTTCCCAGAAGACAATTCCCACAGATACAGCAGACCAGCATGTGTCCCCGCATATCCATAGTTACCGCAGGCATCTAAAGCAGTAACTCTGCAATGCAGATGGATATATAGTTCTGTGAGATGCAATTGTAAGTCTATACTTCATAATTATGGCAACATGACAACATGTGTACTTCTGTGAAATTTGCTTAAATTTCTTTAAGGTACATCTATTCAAACACATTAGCAAAAATGAGAGCAATTCTCAGCATGTGGTTTTTTTCTGAAAAATTAATGTATGTCATGACAGTACATAGAGAAGTGACTGTACCTTGTATCCAAAACATTTCCCATAAAAACTCTCTTCTTCGCTAGCAGAGCTAGCCTCCATCGTGCATTGTTTTCCTTGGCTTGAAGATCATGTTGATACTCAGACACAGAAGCAGAAGAAATCAGTACCCAAACTGCTATATCTTCTCTTGGTGGCATCATAAAGTTCTCCCTGTCATTTTTTCTGGACAAGTCACTGACTGTGATGTCTTGTAGCTTTTTATCTATGTCATCATCCGGAGCATGAATAATATCCTCCTGCAAACTACAGAAGCCAACTGGCAGAATCTGGAAGACTGTGTTTCCTGGAGCTACAAAAGTTGCCAATAGTGTACGCTTGAGATGTCCCTAAGAAAATTATTTAATTTCAAATCATGTCTCTTATATGAAGCTGATTATCAAAAAAGAAGCATGTTCAAGGCTAATTGAAACTCATAGAGTACAGGGCAACTCTAACTTACAGCTTGTCAACATGCACAAATGAACACATGGTTATATTGTTATGGCGTGACGTTGTTAACATCATTCACTTCATAGCAGAGTCAAGTAGCATTGTACCATTTTTGCACATCATCTTTCAATCTTGTTAATACACAAAGTAAGAAGAGCAGACAAACCCTTCACTATGCAATATGAATTGTATGTGCATTGGTCTTTTCAGAAACCAGAATATTAATTTCATTGGCAGTCAGCTGGGTCAGTAGGGTTAGATCCAATATATATCCCAATCCCCCTCTATCCCTGAGTGGTTTTTTTTTTTTTTTTTTTGGGAACTGAAGTAGAGTTAGGGTTGGGGATAAATAAAGGAGATGTATCATTAAAGGAAGCAAGAAGAAATAGATCCAATATCCCAATCCCCTTCTAGCCCTGCCCTTGTGGTCTAGCTGCACCTGACAGCTGGCTGATGTCCAGCAGCTTTGCATCCAGATTCGTGTTCAACTGTTCATGATGCACATCTTCCATGTTCCTCTTTCTCAATTCCAATCTGATATATTATGGGCCGCGGGTGCAGACCCAAGGCCTGGAGGTAGGGCATTCACCCTTGAGCCTGCCACTGCCCATCAAATGTCTGAGACTGGTTAGGAAGGAACAACTACAGACTAATTTTCTCATTCCTTAATACATAACAAATACATAAAAAAACTCTGGCTTTGGGAAAAGACCTTCTGCGGTGGGTGTTGGACTAAGACAAAACAAGTCGTCCACAAGAAAACTCCCAAAAACCCAACTACCAGGACATGCCACTGACTACCAGGACCAGGAGGCACCTGCGGCCGCTTATTTTGCTGTAACAGTCAATACACCACATATTTCTCATAGTTGTGAGAGGGATTTTTATTTTTTTCACCTAGCCCATGGGGATTCAAACCCAGGCCTGCTGGGTGCTACTAATTCACTACAACCACAAGGCTGCAGCTTGCAAGCTCGTTTGCATCTCATCTCTATTCTCTATATACATAATACATCACATCTCTATCTCTATATACATGGTACATGGACAACTTGGCCACAAATTTTTTTTCCTTTAGCAATGAATCCCTATAATTACACAGCTAACATGATTAAGAAATTATGATATATACCTGCAGCTAAGGAATTTAAGAAATGACATTTCAACTAACTAGATGCAGGTTATAGTAATGGTCTAGCTAGTTCTTGCATTGCTGCTGGAACCACAACACATAATAAGTATGTTCTGATCTGTTCCTTAATATGTTGCTAGTTCCTCCCATTTATGAAGCATATCTTCTATTTCTGAAGCATATACTATATTCGCCCATTTGATCGACTTGTATATTGATATAACTGCCCCCCCCCCACCCCACCCCACCCCAAACGACGCTGCCGCCGCCGCCACCGCCGCGCTGAAGTCGGGCGCGGACGCACGCTGGGGGCGCTGGGGGGAGGCCGACCACCTTGCCGCCCGGCCGCTGGCCTGGGCAGGCCTCCCCGCAGCCGTCGGGCTAGGGATGGCCCACGAGGATGCGCCACTCGCGGTTGCCGCCCTCCGCGGGAAGGCGCCCTCGCCGCCGGTGCCGCCACAACCGACGCAGCCGCCGCCGCGCCCTTCCGCCGCCAAGACTTTCGCCGCGGCGGCCGAGGAGCGGGTTGGCGTGGCTGCCCTCGCGTGGGAGCGCGAGCACACCGCCACCGATGCTCGCCCGCCCGTGTCGCAGAGGCGCAGCACTTCCCGCCGGCTCCTCCGGCCACCCACCACCATTTGCCTCTTCTTCCCACCCACCGGGCGCCCTCGCCCCAAGTGCCGGTTCGCGGGCCCGACCCGACGGATCCCATGGTCGCCACCTCCACCTCCCAGCCGCGGGGGTTCCCCACATCTAGAATCTGGTCACTGTCGCCCCTCGACTCCACGTCCACTTCCTACGGCACATTGGCGGGATCAGGTCCTCCCCGCGGTCCGGCCGCTACGCCCTCGACGACCACGCCGTCCCTTAACACGCCCGTTGCGGACCGGGACCGGCGTGGCTGCGCCCGATAGTGTTGTCCTGTCCCGGATCTTTGGGACCATCTCCTCGATCCGGCAGGATCGGACTCATTTGTGCCACCGCGGCGCCACGCCCGGGCCGGGCGCCGAGGGGCAGATCCTCGGCAACGCCAAGGCGGGCTATCCCGACACCAACTTCCGTGACCTTCGAGCAAGGGGATCTCTCTGTTGGCGAGTACTGCCGGTAGATGAAGAGCAAGGTTGATGCTCTCCGTGACCTTGGGTACCCCGGCACTCGAAAGTGAGTCCCGGTGCTCAATGTCTTGCGGGGTCTCAACAACAACTTCGCGCGCACAAGGACTTGGATCACCCGTCAAAAGCCCTTCCCCACCTTCCCGCAGTCCGGGACGACCTCGCCCGGAGGAGCTCACCATGGGGCCCGTGACCGCTCTTTTACCTCCTCCACCGCACTCGTTGCTACACCTCCGCCAACTCCCGGGGGGGGGGCGTGGTGGTGCTGGTGGTGGCACCCCCTACTGTGGTGGTGGTGGCGGAGCCGGTGGGGTCGCCGCGGCGGGCCGACTCCGCCTCCCCGCCCTAGTGGTACGCCCGGCCATCCTTCAAAGAACCCATGGTCGGGACGTATCTCCATGTGGCCGTTTTCAAAGGGGGGGGGGTCCTCGTCCTCCACTCCACTCGGCCGCCATGTTCGGTGCCGCCGCCTCCCTCCGCGCCAACCCGGATTCCACCCGCTCAGCCCAGCCGGCCTTTGACCGGGCCCGGGGGGTGGGATCAGACCACCCCGGCACGATCCTTTAGCACCATGGGGTTGACACCGCCGATTGGCCTGGGTGGATTGCTGACTCGGGTGCTTCCTTCCACACCACTCCAAATCTTTGGTATACTATCTTCCATCCGATCTCCTCATCCCTCTTGTCCTTCTTCTATCGTGGTGGGTGATGTGTCCTATCTTCCTGTCACCTCTATGGATTCTCGCCCCGGTCTTTTTCGTCTTTCGAATGTTCTTGTTGCTCCTCAAATGGTCCACAATCTTCTTTCCATTCGTCAGTTCACTGCCGATAACTCTTGTTCTCGTCAAATTTGACACTTCCGGGTCTTATCGTGAAGGATTTGGCTTCCCGGCGACCATTTCTCCGATGGCACAGACCCCTTTACCTTTGTTCGCCTTCCATCTTCCGCTGTTGCTTTTGTCGTGACGCCTTCTTCCACTACCTGGCACCGCCGGCTTGGTCATCCTAGCCGCGACGTTTTGGCTTAGCTCAGTCGTAGTGCAGACATCCCTTGTACCCGTACTCATGCAGAGCACTTTTGTCATGCGTACCAGCTAGGTCGTCATGTTAGACTTCCTTTTTCTTCTTCCTCTTCGCATGCCACGCATGCCCTTGATCTTATACATTGTGATTTGTGGACCTCACCTATACCAAGCATTTCTGGGTTCAAACACTATCTTGTGGCGATTGATGATTTCTCCCATTACTCTTGGACTTTCCCGTTGCGTGCTAAGTCTGAGACGTTTCCCACCCTCCTCCACTTCTTTGCCTAGGTGTCCACTCAGTTCGGCCTCACCATTAAGGTCGTCCAGTGTGACAACGAGCGTGAGTTCGATAACAACACCTCCCACTCTTTCTTTCTCTCTTGAGGTGTTCAGCTCCGCATGTCTTGTCTGTATACTTCTTCCTAGAACGGCAAGGCTGAGCGCATGATTCGCATCACGAACGATGTTATGCGCACTCTCCTACTTTAGGCCTCTATGCCCCCGCGCTTCTGGGCCGAGAGCCTCCACACCGCCACCCACCTGCTCAACCGTCTTCCTTCCACTGCTTCTCCTGCTCCCACTCCACACCACGCTCTCTTTGGTGCCCCTCCTAGCTATGATCACCTCCGTGTCTTCAGTTGTGCATGTTACCCTAACATCGCCGCCACTGCTCCTTACAAGTTGGCGCCCCGCTCGACACGGTGTGTGTTTTCTTGGCTACTCTCTTGACCATAAGGGGTACCGTTGCTTCAACCTTACTTCTCACCGGGTACTCATCTCCCGGCACGTCGTCTTCGACGAGTCGGATTCCCGTACTCACAGGCGGCGCGAAAGGGGTATGCACTCGGGTATTCCTTGAATACCCAAGATTCTAGCACAAAAATAAATACGTATACATGTATACTTTATTTTTTAATTAGAAAAGATGCAAAAGGCAAAGAGGTGACTCATGAGGGCCCATTTGCTTAGGCCCAACAGCCAAGAGGCCACCTCCCGTAGTCCTAATCTCTCGAAGTCGTGACTCCGTCGCCGGCACTTCCGTGAGTCCCCCGTCGCTATGACTTGGCCGCTCCGGCGAAGGGCGCATCTCATCTCAAAGATCTGAGGAGCGGGCGGAGGCCGGAGGGTGGAAGCGGGAGGCGGCACCAGCGTCGGTCCACCGCCCACCGCAAGACCGGGCAGAGGTAGGCGATTTCCTCCTCTCTTCCGTCCCCTCCCCACTCCCCGCTCAACATTCCCCACTTCTTTTTGTGTGAAGTACAATATTAAAGTTGTTGACATGGAGGGTCCTTATTATCCGTTAGGAGACCTAAAAGAGGGTTCTATAATGGCGCAATGAACTATCATCGCTACCATGCCGACATGTTTGTGAGCGTCATTGATAGACAACTTCGAGAACCGAATGACGATTCGATGAGGTAAACACGTAACTACTTTCTTGCATGGCAAACATTTAGCCCACTTGATTCATTTGTCGCTTATGATCAAGCCAAGTTGGTTACACTTGCAACAAAGTTTTATCCTAAAGATTTCACAACCGAGGAATTA
The DNA here is from genome assembly GCA_015847255.1 of Hyparrhenia diplandra. NCBI lineage: Eukaryota > Viridiplantae > Streptophyta > Magnoliopsida > Poales > Poaceae > Hyparrhenia > Hyparrhenia diplandra. The sequence goes on from JADLZK010009866.1 coordinate 219,748, forward strand.
GGAAAACTTCCTCGGCAAATTTTTTAATATGTACATTACTCATGTTCTGAGAGATGAAAGGTTTAAAAATTTGAAGAACCTATGTGAGCTTTTCGTTAAGCTTGTGAGCACACAAAAGGATGAACAATATTATGTTGTTTACAAGCTTCTTAAGTTGGTGCTAATTCTTCCCGTAGCCACTTTGCTAGTGTTGAAAGAGTGTTTTCCACAATGAATTATGTGAAGAACAAGCAAAAGGAACAAAATGGGTGATGAATATTTGAACAATTGCTTGGTTACATTTAATGAGAGAGAATTCTTCAGTCAAGTGAAAGATCGGGATATCATCAATCTTTTCCAACAAGGGGATCGTAGAGTTATATTGTAGTAATTGTAAACTGTTTTGTAATATTTATGTATCAAACTTGTACTTTGGTCATTATTATGGATTCGATAAACCGTTATAACTTTTCATCCACCATATTTTTTTGTTTCATTTTTTTGGCATTTGGCATACCCGACATTGCATTCACGGCTCACAAGGGTGCGTACTCCACCTCTTCCACGCCTTCCACGAGTCCCGAGTTGGAGTCCATGTGTTTTTTGACGGTGTGGTTCAGCCACCATTTACCTTCTAGCCTCTTTCCATTGGGTATTCGGGGTACACCCGCTGCGCCACGCGCGGCCACACGCAGCCCACTTGCGGCGACTCGTGTGGCCCGGTGGCCTCCTCCACGCCCGCGGAGCCGACATAGGTGTACCATCGCCGTTCGGTGCCCGCGACCGGCGCCGGCGCCGACCTTAGGCTCCGAAGGCTCAGGCGCTATGCACACCCCGTGCACGTCTCACGGCGTCGTCCGACGGCCCGCTCCACCGCCACCTACACCGGAGCCGTCCCCAACTCCACCGCCTCCACCGCGTCGCTCGCATCGAGCCTGCGATTGTACCACCCGTCGGTCCTCCAACGGACCCTCGCCACATTCATCCCATGGTGACTCGGGCGGTCGGCCGGGTGTTCTTTGGCCTCGCGACTCGGCCACCGAGGGCGGGTCACGAATCTCTTTGATACCCTCATCCGTCGGCGCCGCTGGCGGACCCTCACCGCGCGTCGTGCGATGTTAGAGGAGTATGAGGCCCTTCTTGCCAATCAAACGTGGGACCTTGTGTCGCGTCCGTCTCAGTGGCAATGTGGTGACTTGGCGGTGGATCTCGGACACATAAGCGTAGGCTCGCTGGGTACTCCGGGGTTTGACCCAGCGCCCCGGTGTGGATTATGATGAAACCTTCAGTCCGGTGGTGAAGCCTGCTACAGTGCACACAGTCCTCTCGCTCGCCCTATCTCGCTCTTGGCATGTGCATCAGCTTGATGTGAAGAACGATTTCTCCATGGCACCTTGTCCGAGAGTTTCATCGCAGTCGGCCCGGCGGGGTTTGTGGATTCCAGTCGTCCCGATCTGGTGCGCGGCTCAACAAGTCTATGGTCTGAAGCAGGCTCCTCGGGCTTGGTACTCCCGGTTTGCCACGTTCTTGCTATCTCGGGGTTCACAGAGGCCAAGTTAGACACTTCTCTATTCGTCTATCGCCATGGGGCTGAGATACGGCCCATTAGAGGCCCATGTACAGCTACTATATTGCCCGCCCTTCTAGGGTTTGGAGGAATACACAATAGCATATTCCCTCTAACAGTAACTTTTAGTGTCACCATTTTCTTGCTCATCCAGTTTCTGTAAATGATATGTGAACAGTGACAAAAACAAAGAATACTCTAATTTCTTCTACTTCAAACTAGCTTCCGTGCCACATGAATGCAGCAAAATCACTTCTCCACTTTCGCATTTCTTTACCAAGCACTGCCAAAACGAAATTGAAATACAATGGAGCAAATCCATCCATTTAAGAAACAGAAAAGAAAAAAGGCATTTCCATTTCTTTTATTGATCAGATGGGTGGGAATGATGGATGGGTGGAAATGATGGAGATGTTCCAGACCATTGTAACTGAAGCGGTCTCTATGATGGTAAGTGCTTGACCCCACTTATGCGTGTTAATGACAAAACCTCAATGCACCCCATCATTGGACTTAAATAGAGGACATTATATTAGACTTCATCTATGAACCTTCTAGATATTGAGAGAGGGCTCAGATCATTTCTTGTATTCTCTGTCCTCCACATTGTAATTTATATGATAAGAATTTTGATATAACTGGCATGAAGCACTCGAGATGCACTGACCAAATCCCTAACAAAGACAACTACCACATCAACAGTCAAAACTGAGATGCTAGAGCATACCACAAACAAAAGCCGCCTTCACCATCATGGCCAATAATGAGAGATGTGCTTTTTGGCATCCTTCTAAGCTCCAGTACAGGACCCATGTTACCCAAACTAGGAATCACGTACTGCTCAGATATCTCACTGTGAAAAAAAAAAAACACAGATCACACCCATCAAGAGTTAGTATGGATAACTAAATCAAGCATGTTGATTGTTTTAATGAATACTAAGTAATGGACAGAAAAATAGTATTTGAGTATTTTTATTCACAACATATCCTTAACGACATGTCTTCCTACATAATTAATTAAGAACTTTCATGTTTTCTACAAAACTGCTAAACAAAAAATAGCTTTTCATACATCCTGCTATAGATTTTATAGTTTCCAAAGGAGCCTACTGCTAAATGTCACGCAATTTAAAACCTTGAACCCAACAAATCATTAAAAACTCTTACCTTTAATTTAATATCAATATTTTTTCATAAGACATGATTTATTGACAAATGTAAGGTTCTGATTTCTATTGCAAGCAAATGTATTCTAATTTTCTTCATTTTAATTATATCTTCATTTTAAACATATAAATAGATTCCTATAATATTTCCAGTAAAGCACGACCATTCAATCCACCCTTTTAACATGAATAATAGATGATTACTAGAATAATATTGTACTTTGCACATGGTAAAATTGTAATTTCAAAAAAAAGAGGTATTACAACATGAGATCGAAATGAACACATAATGCTGGTATACAGAAAATATGTACCTCCACCCATCAACCATTTCCCAGATATGCAAGTTTCTGCTGTCTTCAGCAGCTACAATGTAATTTGGTTCAAATATCACAATGCACGACACTGTCACATAAGGCATCAAATTGGTTACAGGTGAAACATAACCCAAGTTAACAGATACAATTTTTAAAGAATTATCTTCGCATCGCCCGAGTTGCACACGGAGCACAAGCAATCAATGTTTTGCATCCTGTCAATAAGAATATTTAATTAGCACCAGCGTAAGGTATGCTCCCCCCTCCACAAAAGTATGCAACTACAGGATTTGTGCAAGTCAAACAAGATTAACATTAACCAAGTTTATAGTGAAAAGTATTAAATTTATGGTTTCAACTAGGTTTAATACGAAAATATATTTCATAATTAAACTAATGGTACTTATATAATAAATGTTTGTACTCTTTTTATATAACTTTAGTCAAACTTCAAATCATTTGACTTCTAGAAAAGTAAGAATTGTGTCCTTTTGAGGAAGTATATATAACATTTTCCTGCATGCCACTAAGGGATTATGATTACAACCTGCAAGAAGGTATCCTAATGCTGCTCGGGAGGACCAGAAACTGGCCATCAGGTGTAAAATGCAAACCAGATCTTCCAAACAGAAACTGAAAAAGAACAGAAGTGCAAAGAATTTAGTGCAATGTTGCATCACTAGGGGAAAAAACTGTGCTCACAGAAAACTCTTACATTTCCTGTTGAAGAATGGTCCAAGGTGGGCAGTAGAAGGGGAGTGTAACCAACAAAACATGGTGGCACGTCTTTCTGGTCTTTAGGAGTGATAGTGTAAACATAAAGGAATCTTTGGCGGCTCTCCAAAAGGCCACACAATACATAAATATAGAAGCTATTATGATTTTCAGCATTTAACATGACAGACAAGACAGGCATTGGGTGCAGGTAGCATCCTGCCAGCTCCAGGTGATGATCTGACCTTCTTGCTTGTGTTCTTGTGTATTCAGAGAGTAAACCATGTGTACAATTAGTCATAGAAAGGGCATTATCTGGTTGGTGATGAAAAACATCATTTTCACCCTTTGGAGGTATGTGTTCACAAACATTGCCTTCCCCACAGACAGATAGCACTGTGTTCTTATTGGCATTTTTACATCCAATTTGACATTCTTCCACTTTGCCAAGCAAATTTCCTTTATCTGCTTTAACTCCGTCACCAATAGGCCGACCTTCAGTGGTGCTTACTCTATGTGAACCACCATTAGAATGCAAACATTTGTCTGATGACTCAAAAGCAACATGTTTGTCAACAAACTCAACATTCTCAGAATGAAAACTAGTATTATCATCAGATTTTGTACATTTATAGCTTACACTGTGGAACCTATTTTCCTTCTGATCAATTGCTGGCACTTCAGTATGATGTTGTTCATCTCGCATGACCAACAAAGATGATTTTGCCTCACACACAGGTGGCAAAATCATAGTTGAACTCGCATCATATTTACCCCACTTTACAGCATCATTATGTGCATTAGAATGAACTGGAGCAGGCAAGATATTTGCTAAACACTCCTCATTCCTCGAAACTTCTGAACCATGACTAGCAAAAGCTTGTGCACAAACATCAATTGATCCATTACCAGTGTTCTTGTGGTATGAAATGTCCACCAAAACTGGTGAGTCATTTTTATAACATTTGTAAGCTCCTTACATTGCTGCTCAAATTGTTTAACATCGCCATCAAACTGGTTGTAGTTTGCAGGTTGGGAACTATCTTCCCCACCGAATTCATCCTCTAGACAAGCAACGAGTGAATCAGACAGAATATATTGTCCATTTTCATGATTGTATACCACATCAGGTGCTTTTTGCCATTATGTACACTCGCCTGATACTCCGAAACTTCACTTTTTCCATTTAGCAACTTTGACTTCTCATTAGGTACCCTAGGGCACACATCCTCAGGATAATGATGATGATTACCCATTGATTTTGTCATATTGTCGCCCAAAATTTGTGCATCATCCTCAAAACTATCTGGAACATAACCACTCATCTCATCTAATTTAACCACTGGGTCATCATTTCTGCAGTCGTCATTGGTGAAACCATTTTTAACCATGTCATGATGAGATCCCTCATGGTCACACATTCCAGAACTATTTGCATTTGTACTTTCACCCATAATTGTTGGTACAGTTACACCTGTTCAAAAGAAGGAATTATTCAGAACTGTAGCTCCCTTTACAGAAGAAAAGGATCATCAGGCAGAAGTTGCAACAGTTCAAACTATGTTTTCTGTAGTCTTCTTGCTTGGCTATAGAAAGTTACCCTTATCAAAAGGAAAAGGAATACCATTTTACCTATTCTGATTAATTAAACAAATTTTGCATAAAAGATATATAACAAGTCCTCAAACAAAGATATATTTGGACAAGAAAATTAAAATAGTTACCTTGGCAGCAACTATCAGATGGATAAGCTGAAACTGTTTTCACCGGAATAGTAGAGGTTTCTTTATTTTTATGCTTGTATTTCTTCCTTTTGTAAGTTTTCATGAGAAGGGGAATGGCTTTGGGAAGCAAAATAGACATCATAGACTTTGCTACTTCCTTCTCAGCCAATTCTATATCAGACTGTTCAGAGCTCAAATAAGAACCAGAAGATAATCCAACTTGTTGAGATGAAACTAGGAGGGCTCTCCCAAATTATCATCAAGAGAAGTGGACTGTGCATTGTTAGGGACTTCTTCCAGCAACGGAAGGGCGCATCTTGAATCAGAGACATCTTCCAAAAGTGCTCTAGCTACAGTATCTCCCTTGAATATTTAAAAACAGAAATCATTAATTCATTATCAAATAATGACCCAAGACAAAAGTAGCAATGTGCACTATAATCCAAAGAGTTACACGCATGAGAATGATTAACCAGCTCATGACTGAACTTTAAGAACTTGCTCTACTTACTTTTTTAAAATCCTGACAGGTACAGATTAATAATTTTTAACAGTGAAGTATATGGCCCGCATTTGTAGACAATCTTAAGCTTTGAGGTGACAATTTTCATCAAATAATGCCAGAGGTGCAGTCAGTAAACAAGGCTATGTAACTAATGAAGAAAAAATAAAGCAAAGCAATATTATGCATTGTTTAAAAATCCTATGGGATTTTATAGCAGAATCCCTGATTACTGAAGCTACAAAGAAGTACCCACGTTGTCTCACATGAATTACTTAGCATTAAACAAGTGAACGGAAGTCCACTAGAGCACACAGGATTAAAAAATTAGATGATAATTACGAACAGGACAGACAAGCCATGATGTAACTTATTTCTAGACTGACAAAATCATTGTGTGACATCCATAATTAAGAACCAACTACGCTTCAAGGGGAAGAGGGGTTTAAAGAAAGAGGAGCTCAGCTTACTTCATTTGTATTTTTATGTGTGGATACATTGCACTTATCAACTGAAGTTAACATGTCCGGGCAGTGGACTATCAAGGTATTTTCCACTTTGCTGGGCTTACTTCTTTTAGGAGTTCCACTTTCCATGCCTAAGCAAACGGATATATCTTCAGCCTCAGAAACATCAGATGCATCTTTATGAACTAAAGGCCCACCAGCCTCAGAAGCAACTTCACAAGGCAGGTTAAGTTCAACTGCTCCAGTTGAATCGACTATAAGCTCACGAAGCAATCTCTGAATAGATGCATTTTTGAACCCAAAAGCTGCATAGGAGTAGGACAAGAGCAAAATTTAAAAAAAATGATTATAATTTGGTTATAGTAAACAATGTTAACATAGTGCAATTACCCCTGTTCAACTTCTATTCAAGAAAATAGTCAAGCACTGTTTCTTATTGATCACATTTTCATTTCCTACTAGAATAAAATATTTGGGTTCCTGTGCCACAATTAGTGTATGTGCCAGGGCTCTTGAGTTTTTTTACTTTTTGTTCATGATTGCCTGAATGAATGTGTGGATCATTATCTATGCCCCTTCCTTCAGTGAGCAAAAAGCAACTGCTCTTACGCTTTGTGGATACATACTTAACTGCTGTGGAGGAGTCAGGGTTAGACATACAACCACAGAAACCAGGAATAAGATGAACCATTAGTAGATTAGTCTCCCTCTTATTTAAGTCTCATAAGTCACCCAAAAGAAGAAGAATAACATTGCGCCTCCATTTTGATGCGGTGTAAAATGTTCAGTAACTAGAACCTTAACTAGTTTAGTTACAACTGGCAGTGGGCACAATAGAAAGAACCTTGACTTTGACTATTTTGATTGAATGTGAAGTTGTGAAGAATCTAGTGGTGTAAACATGCCTCAGCACCATCAATCCTTTGAGGGAAGCTCTTTGTCCTCTGCCAGTTCTTCACTTTAGCCCCGGTCTTTTTCTGGAAGTTCTTCCAAGCAATATCTGGGGTCTGTCCTGTCGCTGAGTCTCCTTCAGTTGATGTAACCTGCAGATTGAGCTTATCAGCACATAATCTATCTATCTATAAACATAGTCGAGTTGGTTTGGAAGATTCCTCACCAGGAATGTTGGACCCTTGGCCCCCTGTTGGATTTCCATGGCATAGGATATTCCGGTGAAATGGCGAACAGCATGGTAACCCACCGGGTAAGGGTACCGGTCCTTGCCCTTAGAATAAATTACACATCACGAATTAGCTAAGCATGGATAAAACTACCAAAATAAAAATGACAATACTGTGCACTATGCAGTATATGTACCAAATTCCATGAAAATAAAGCGTGAGCCTATAGCTGGAATTACTGCAGAGCTGCGATTTAGTTTCAAAATTGCGAATGGACATCCTAGTTCTTGGCTCCTGCTTAAATCCCCAAACTAAGCTGCAGCACCTTTAGCCTACATTCCCCAAATGAACGCCCAATAACTATAAGTAGTCTCTTAGGAGCCTAAGGTAGTAATCCCAGCACTGGCGCCCACGAGAGAATCCGCATACCGGGGGGAGAGGCGAACGAGCAACAAGTCGGGCGAGGCAAAGGGGATTTGAAGGAGAAAGCGAAACCCTATGCCCTAGTTTGGCGGTTTTACCCTCGAGCAGCTCCAGTATTTGCGCTCCCAGTCGCCGCCGCGGTGGTAGAGCGCCCCCGCTGACACGATCTCGATCACGCGGTCCCCCTCCACCTCCTCCGCCGCTGCCATCCTTCGCCTTCTCGCCACCGAGCACGAGGGCCGCAGCGGGAGTGGGCGGAGGGCTGGAAGGTTGGACTCTCTCTCTCTCTCCCTCCCTCCGAGCGAGCGAGCGCGCGCAAGTTGGGCGGCTCGACGCGCCAAAACGAAACTACTCAAGCATTTCTTTCGTCGACGGCCCAAACTATAATGGGCCGCCCGTTGGTCCACGGAACATGGGAACCACACGATTTCAGTTTGGCTACAAACAAAACTTATTCGGAAGCTCTGAAGTGTTGGATAATATAAAATGTAATATTTTGATAAATATTCTATTAATTTAAAAGTAGTATTGGGTGTGGAGCATTTTATATATAGTGCCTACTGGGAACGAGGATAACTGCATCCAACACTTTCCTGATTAATTTATACTCTCTAAATTATCATTAGGTGATCTATTTAAATAACATTCATTTCATTATATTTAAGGCTGGATAACGAGCCAATTCGGCTCGGCTCGCTAATTTTGGCTAGCTCGATTTTAATGAGCTCAAATTCCAACTTGGCTCGGCTCGTTAAAAACTCGAGCTGGCTATTTAAACTTCGCCACCATAATTTTTACATATAATATATAAAGTATAAGAATAGTAATAATATAAAAATACAAAATCTATTCCATCCCGCCACCTGAAATTGAAAAGAAATATGAGCTACCATATATAATACACGCTGCTTTTGTCCTTGACGTCTGGCGTTTGGCTCACGAGAGCTGGCTCGAGTTGGCAAGTTATATAGCTAACGAGCTCGGCTCGGCTTATTATCCGAGTCGAGCCAACTCAAACTAGCTACGAGCCGAGCGAGCTAACGAGCTTTCGAGTTTTTCATCTAGCCTTAATTATATTATAGTTTTTCTATATTTAATCACTTTATAAAGTAACATTCTACTTTCCATGTTTGGCTAGCAAGATATTTTAAATCACTACATCAAAAATGATTTTAGGATACACCTCTCTAATTAACAAAAGTGGACACATCTAGCTCCAGTTGGTGCGGGCCCCTCACCCGGCTTCAAGAGCCGTTCCCTACCAAACATGGTAAAATGAAATAGTTCCACTAATACCTGCTCTCACAAAGGTTTAAGTACAGATGAAGCTAATAATAGTAGCTTCATCTAACTTTAGTTCGTCCATGTGGACCTCGAAAGGAGAGAGTACTTTTAGGGCACTCACAATGCTAAAAACTATCATGGTTTCTATTGTCTTGAACATTGTGTCAAGAACTATCTTCCACAATGCAATTCTCTATCATGATGTTAAATGGCCCACTTGTCACTCTCATAAAGATGTCTAGGTTAGCATGAAGACTTGTTTTCTTAGTTAGACTTGGTTTCTTTGTGTTTTACTCTCTCTCTCTCTCTCTCTCTTCAATAAATACAACGCCATATATCAAAAAAAAAAGCAATAAATAGAGGGGTAATAAATAAGGATAGAAACTATGATAGAGTGCAGATTGTGAGTGCTCTTATCCCTATTGAAGTGTGTCGTCGCCTAGGGAGGTTGCGAGCACCAGCGTGGACGGGCACAATTGTCGCAGATGCACACGGTCATTGAGGCTCACGGTGCAAGGGCACACAGTAACCGAGGAGGCACATGGCCACCAACAGAGGTCTATGTAGGTATGGGAGGATGAAGATGGGATAAGGGCACTCACAATGCGGACTCTATCGTAGAGTCTAAAACCATTTATTACCCGGGTATTGTGAATTTGGAGTCTAAATAAGAATTGAGTCCTATTTTTTTTTCCCATAAATATATTGCCACATCAGTGTCACATCATCAAAATGCAATAAATGTGAAGGTAATAAATAAGCTTAGACTCTATGATAGAGTCCGCATTGTGAGTGCCCCGAATGTTCAACAACTCCTTGTATAAAACTAATCACAGAAATCTAAACATTTATCCATCCATCCAAAAAGCAGATTGGCATCTACCCCTTCGATTAGAAAGTAAATATGCACCATTCGCATACCTATTCCAGCTTCAAATAGATGATATATCAATTCTATCTCTCTAAAAATGTAGAAAAAAAGGAGTATATGCCCCGAGATCCGCCATAAAATGTCCGAGCCATAACAAATGAGAAGCTATATGGCTCAATTATAACATAATTACTCTAATATAGCTGGCTCTTTGGGGTATTTGAATAGGTGGAGAATTCTGGTGCAATTACCATTATTGCATAGTAGCTAAATAATCCCATCGTGTTACGTAAGGCAAGTATTGTACAATACTTTTGTTTTCTGCAATTTTTCAGAAAAGAATAAAGAGAGTAAGGGTATTACATATATTTTAGTATTTTTATCGAGTACCAAAAACTATTTTGCCAACGGGTTATCAAAACAGGTCTAGCTCCAATAGGGGAGCTATTGGGGAAGATGAAGGAAAAAAAAAACTATAGGGCCCCTTTGGATTTCACTGTAGAGAGAGGATAGCAAAAAGGAAAATAGTAAAATAGTAGGAACGGGATCTTCGTAAAGGAATGTCTTTGGCTGGTGCAAAGGAAAGGAACCGGCCTAGCCACTGCTCCCCATTTTTTTATTTCCAATCGAAGTCGTTTGCTTGCCCTCCCATTCTCCCTCTCCTCTCTCCCTCCTCCACCAAAATCCGTCCATGGCTTCGCACCGGCGCACACGACTGGGATGAAGGTTCGGCGAGACGAGCGGCGACGCGGAAGACACAGAGCTTGTGCTTGAGGGCGTCGGCCGCTGCGGCGTCGGTGGAGGCACCCATGCCGGCTTCCACGGCGCCCGGCGGGCACTCGGTCGGTGGCGCGCCGCGCAGGAGAAGCTGCGCCGCGCCCAGCGAGAGGGAGGAGCAGCGCAGAGGGTCGCCCGTGGTCGATAGGGACACGACCCTTTTGCCCCTCTCCAGTTCGGGGGTGAACCGATTCGATCCACAGGCAGATTCCAAGTGCAGGTCGACTTTGGAAACGGGTCGACCTGAACCGTTTTGCTCTACTCATGATGACGGATAAGGTGCCCTTAACGACGCCCTCACTTGGTTGTGAATTCAGACATTCTATTAACAAAATAAGTTCTCCTTGAACAACATTTGAGTTTGGTTGTACGTATCACGTATGTCATATTTGTGTTGCTTGATCCATACGTGATACGTACGGCGTACGGCGGAGTTTGGTTGTACGACGAGTGCAACATTTGAGTTTGCGCAGTATTTGAACTTGGTGTCCTAGTTTCCTTTTTGTTTTGGTTACCTCGGTCCCACAAAGACGGAGTATATGCTTTCAATAAAAGTATGGATGCTCTATTAAATAAAAAATGAAATTTAGCAGGTACTAGTAGAATATTTTTGATAAAAAAAAGACACTCAAAAGAGTGAGTCACAATTTATATATCACAAAGGAAACGAGGCCGGTATAAAAGGTGGAACATAACTTAAAAAAATTAAGAGTACATTGAAGACTAAATTGATCATCTTCCTTCTTCAGTCGTCCACTGCTTATCGGAGTTTGAAGATAACACTGAGAACAAAGCAAAGAAAAGGCACACCTTCGAACATCCTTGCTAAACAAGACTTTTTGTTTTGAATACCGTAATTGCCACTCGCCGCTGACAACAGATATTTATAGGTACTAGCACACACATGATATCACAGGAACACTCCTGATGTACTCTTGAGAATTTTGTCGGCTAATATCTTGTACACCCGCTCCGACGGGTGAGCTGAATCGAAGAATGCGTACTTGTCCACGTCCTGACACGTCAGTGGTTCGTTCAAGCCACAAAAGACAGCAAGCTCGATGAGTCCTGTGCCACAGCAACCTTGCGCAACGTTCTCGAATCCTGCAGGTCAAGGTAAACAATACCCGACAGCGTGAATATTGCAGAGTGTGCTCGTATTCGACATTCATCATGATACCCTTGTTTTTTTTTTACAACAATACCCTTGTTAGATGAGAACTGTTTTCTCGCGTTATCATGGCAAGGGGCAACAAGTTGTTCACTCTCCAAGGATCTACTTCATTCATTAACAGCTAATTATCAGCTAGCTAGTACTAATAGCTCACTTTTTTAGTTACTTAGCTATCTATTAGCTAACTACTACTACTACATCTCAAATTATAAGTCATCCCTAGAATCTTGACAGTCAAATAAGCATTCCAAGTTTTACCAAATTTATAAAATTATATAATACTCACGATGGATTAATAATACTTAGCTATCTATTAGGCTAGTCTCAAGTGGGAGTTTTATCAGAGTTTCATTTGCATTTAATGAGCTGTCATGTAGGCATTTTAGATGATGTGGCATCGTATTTAAGAAGGGAGAGAAGAAATAAGTTTCATGGGGATGAAACTCTCTTGACACGAATACCAACTTTATATGAGTCATGAAATTTAATGCGTATGAAACTATGGAATGAAACTCTCTATTGAGAGTGAAGTCTTCATCCGAGTTTCATTTTTTTCTAGGTGATGTGGCAGTCTTGGAAACGACGCTATCACTACTAGGGGCGGCTGAAGATGCTCATTAGGGGTGGCTCCTCCAGCCGCCACTAATAAAGCACCCCTAATGTGGTTCCACATTAGGGGCGGCTCGCCCTAATGTGAACACTATTGTGAATCCTAGATTTCGCATTTTCAAAATTCAAAAAAAATAACAAAAGATTTTTTTTCAATTGGGGTAGGACCCCACCGGCCAGCCACCCACATCCCCTACACATGGTGATTTTTTCAGGCTTTTTGCAAATGTTGCGGCCGCCAAGATTCAAACCCGCGACCTCGAGCTCGCGTGCGACCCTCCTGTCCACTGCGCTACACACTTGTATATGTCCATATCCCATTCCGCGTCCTCATATATTATACAAATCCGAGTGTAAATTGATTATTTGAGGCCTAAACGGATTCAAACTAAAAAGTGGTCAACTACAAAGTTTCATAACTTTTCGAGATCTACATTTCATATTTAGGAAGTTTTTCCATCCGAGGTCGTTTACGAAATTTTAATTTTTAGTGCCTCATTTTAAAATTCGGCAAGAACCGTAGGGGCGCCTCAATATAGAGCCGCCCCTATTGTGGACCACAGAGGGGCGGCTGGTGATTGAACCGCCCTCGAGCATGAAAAGGGGCGGTGTTGGTACCACGAGCCGCCCCTAATGTGTCGCCAGGATTTTCGCATACATTAGGGCGGCTCAAAGTATGAGCCGATCAAAAAGGCAGGCACCCTCTTAGTGGTCTTTTGTAGTAGTGTATGAAACTTTCCACCGAGACTAGCCTTAGCTAACACGTTGTTTGACATCTTCCGCATCATAATTAAATAAGAGCACTCACAGTGCAGAAACTATGGTAGAGTCTATCCCTATTAATTATATTGCCATGTGGGACTTCTAATGATGTGACATGCAATTTAATGAAGAGAGCCAGAAACATAGAAACCACGTCTATCTAAGACTCGACTTCTACGCGCAGTACGAGGCCGACGGTCTCGCAATGTAGACCTCATGCGGCTGCCCGTGGGAGACAGGGACAGGAAGGGGAACGGAGGGATCTCGTTCCACAACGCCCCTCGGAGGTCGCGCATGGCCCGCCATCGCCGAGAGAATTCCATCACGAGCAGGTGGAGGACATGCAGGCAGCGTGAGGCTATTTTCGGCAGCAGAGGCTCGTGGCCGCGCGGTAGCCGCCGTGGATGGTGCGCGGCTAGTTTTGGGAGCAAAGGATCCGGTGAAGAGAAGATCTGAATGATGGGAAGACTCTAGGACTTAATTTTGCATTGTGAGAGATAGTTTCTTGATACAAAATCCAATTTTATAGAAACTAACTGGTAGTTTCTGCACTGTGAGTGCCCTAATACTCATGATAGTGATGGACATTAATTATTACTACAATACAACATGCATGATGCGGAAGAAGTAGTAATATGATTAAATACCAGTTGGTAGTAGGTCAATCAAATGTCTATTAATTGAGTGCTTTTAGTTCGGCTTGACTATGCAAAATAGTGTGCAGCTATCAGTTAGTTGGTTGGTGAATTGGGATAGCTAGTACATCTATTTGAAATCACACAGATTTTTTGAAGTCACGTACATCACAGGATCCAAACATTATCTTTTATAAAGACAGTTGCACATGCATGTTGTATTGTAAAACTTATCAAAAGATCACGCTATGCAAGAACCAACAGTAAGTAGTGGATATTGTGAAGATAGATTGGATCACTAACCGTAGTCCGACGGGTTGGCAAAGATGTCAAACAACGTGTTGTACGTGTCAACGTAAACCACCAGCGCGCCGGCGAGGTCACCATTGAGATTTGTCACGGCCTCCTGCAGCTCGGCATTGTACCTCATGGCCAACTGGTTGTACTCCTCGTTGCACTCGCCAGGCTCTCTGTGGTTCCGCGTCCTCGAGAGAGGTATGCACCCAAACGGAGGGAGCCCGTTGATCCCGAACTTGCGCGCGCCGAGGTGGTAGGCGTCACGGACGGCGGCTTCGGCAAGGCTAACGAGGTAGCTGACGTACTCCGCCGGGGTATACTGGACGGGGCGGACAGGGAGGGTGAAGTAGTTCAGGATGAAGTCGTTGGTGCCGATGCTGAAGATGTGCACAGCCTCGGCGATGATCTCGCTGGCCACGGACTCCCCCTTTGCGGCTTCCAGTCTCGCCTTGTACTCCTTGAAGTACTCCAGCTGCTGGCTCATGGGTATAACTGACTGAGATAAATGCAACAGGTTCCAACAACCAAATAAGTTGCACAGTATAGAAGGTTATATTATGTAATAAAGTAATTCCTGCAAATCTGTTTTGGAACAAGGTACTTTGTAGTTGGTATTAATACTATATTAGAATTATATTCACTATATAACTTTATAGGCGGTGCAGATTAGTCTACCCACTAGTAAACTGCTCAAATAGGTAATGGTAGAATTGGGACGCGTAATGGTACAAAACGCTGCTCGTGTGAATATAATGTGTAGTGTTAATAACGGGTCTTTGGCACGTGCATTTATATGCATGGTACAAATGCTTAAGATGGTTTTGGCAACTATATATAGGCATCACGAAACAGGTCACACAGTCAATCACCTAAGGTAAGGCGTGCTGGCGGCGTGCCACGGACCGTGCTTGGGCTGAAGAAAATGTTTAATGTGCCATATCGGCACGGCCGTGCCACCCGTGTCAACACGAAACGGCATGAAGCACGAGAGGGTCATGCCGTGCTGGCCGGCCTAGCCTAAATCCCACCTCTACTTTAGAGACAATGGATTTCGGCTTGCATCTAAAAATTGATCTCTACATGTGACTAGATTTTGACTCACCTCGGTGGTTGATTTCCTAGAAGAGCTAACCGTCTCTATAATACCCGTCTCTAAACACACATGTGTAGTAGGGACATTAATGATTTTGGTGTGAACAGGAAGGATGACAAAATCATCAACTACTGGTTCAAAATATGCCTTCCTTCATTCCAAAACAGAGGAATACCCAATCCGAAGCAAGGCCGCAAATTAAACACTGTAAAAAACAAGGCAAAAGTTTCCTTACTGCTGTGAACTTTGCTGTTAAATCGTCCATCCCGGTGGCTGCGGAGGCAAAGCTGACGCCCGTGGCAAGCTGGTCGATCGTGTAGCTGGGGTCCAGGTAGGCTGGCAGAGTCGACGGCAAACCGAAGGCCTCTGAAATGAAGTCTGTGACAAGGCGGCCGTTGGAGAACCTGCCGGTGGCGACGCCCCCGTTGAAGTCGCGCCCATATGGCGGGAAGTTGGCCTTGGCGATGGTGGGGATGAAGTTGTTGTTGCCCGGGTCTACTGTGGAGTCCCCGAACACAATGAACGCCGGCACCTTGGCGGCGGCGGTCCTGTAGTGGAGTAGAAGCAGCAGCCAAAAGCACAGGCTTTGAGGCGACATATTGCCTGGTAGCGCTATAGTGTGCGAGGCTGAGCAGAGACTACCGCGCGCGCGCACACGTGTGTGTGAGTGAGAAATTTAAAAAGTGCTGCTGTTCGGGTGTTAACCTCTGTCGATCTCAACTTTTTCAAGAAGCGTCTTTTCAATGCATTTACGTATATACTGTGACCTGATTAGCAAGATAACGCCCGCGAGAGTGAGAGCTGAGATATTCTCTCTTCTTTGATATAGTTTTATTTGAGGCGTTCAACAAAACTTTTTTCTTATTTTTCCACACAGCACATCGCTGGAAATTTGTACTACGAAAGAAACTTTCAACTACTCCAAAGCACACGTTTGACTATGATTTTCTAATATAAAATATATGAAAATTAAAAAAAACTTAAATACCTTTAGTTAATACTCCCCAAATCTTGAAATATAAGATATTAAAGCATTCAAAATTTGTCCCAAATTATAAGGTATTCTAGGTGAATTAAGTCCCAAAATCAATATTATACATGTACATGTGTGCAATCGCATTGCAAACAAATACTGCTATGTGTTGGGCCAGGCAATTACTATATCCAACCACTGTTAAAGAAATGGAACACAATATCCACATCACCTGCGGTGGCCGATGGAACTGCGTGATTTATGGTGACAAGAAGACAAGTACATAAAAGGTAGTGTTTATATATATGAAAAAAATGCATGAACGTAGCGCTTTCAATCGAAGAGTGCAATTTTTTTATTACAGAGTATACATTAGACCACTGATAAAGGAAGCAGTACATGAATACCTTCTTAGAAGACAAGAAGGTCTCTAATACAATACCAACCAATACCATACATTGAACAGGATACTCCTTTTTTTTTTTTTTTTTTTTTTTTTGAGAATGACACAAGACAACGCAGACGCCACAACACGCACACGCACACTCACCCCTATGAACACACGTACGCCAAACCCTACCCCTATGAGCACCTCCGGGGGATCGAAGCACCGGCAGAGACGGAGATTCTCGAAGTCACCATTGGCGCGCTCCCTCGTCGCCGACGGAACGCCGCTACCACTTAATGCACAACGCGGGGAAATCCTGGGAAAATCCCAAGAAAGGTGCGAGCACCGGGATTTGAACCCTGGTGGGTAGCGCCCCACCTGGACCGTCCTGCACCATTGGACTACAAGCCAATTCGCAAAAACAGGATACTCCTTGGTCCTACACATTAAATAAAATTTTAAAGGATTGAACAATTTAAAATTTTACCAAATTTATAGAAAAGACATATACACTTAAGACACCAAAGATGTCGTGAAATATATTTGGGCCCTCTTTTTCGATGGGTTTCCCGCTTCCCGACATGCTTTGCCTTCCAAAACAGCAAAAAAACATAACATTCTTTTTTTGTGAATGGAGGAGTAGATCAATTTTTTTACTATAAATTCTTTTCTGTTAATATTGTTTACTATAAATTTGGAAAAACCTGAGTAAGTTTGATAGGCATGGCTCCCAATTACATTCTTTTTGTGAATGGAGGGAGTAGATCAAATTTTTTATACTTGATGTATGAGGAGAATGCATCCTATATTCCACCAACTCCTTGGCGCTGAAACGTTGTTTACTGTCCTAAGACCACTATTATCTATACACTTTATAGTTTGTATAATGTATTTGTACCATTCTGGAACTCTGGATGCATGTAAAGTTTTAGCCTCTATTTTTGTGGTTATGTTCCAACTTGTGATTGCCTTCTGTGCTTTTTTTGTGGTGATCCTGTTAGATCCTCTGGATCACCGGATAAAATTATTTATTATCTTGGCTTATCTATG
Organism: Hyparrhenia diplandra; assembly: GCA_015847255.1. Taxonomy (NCBI): domain Eukaryota; kingdom Viridiplantae; phylum Streptophyta; class Magnoliopsida; order Poales; family Poaceae; genus Hyparrhenia; species Hyparrhenia diplandra. The sequence goes on from JADLZK010009866.1 coordinate 237,643, forward strand.
TTTGCGTATTGAGAATAATGTCTTTTGGAACATGTCAGTTCGTACTGACCTATCATATCAATATATCATGCCATTACCTAATATTAGGTTTAGCGTCTCTATTGATCATTTCCATAAGATAATATTTATTATCTTCAGCTTATCAATATCAAGACCATAAGATACTGGGTATTAAGAGATCTAGTTCTCACAGTGGACAAAGAAAACAAGGGGGATTTGCATGCAATCAGATAGGTATCGGCAGAAAACGGTTCATAAAGTGATAAACACTCCCACCTAGCGCCTATTGATGACTGACCCCATCGCTACAATTAAGCATCTAGCACAATTTGAAACACAGACGGCAGTCAAGATACACCAATATCTATAAGCAAAATAACTCGGTTTCAAATGTATAACACACAACACAGTCTCGACGAGGAATCAGAACACCTAATTATTCATCAGGATTTAACGATGCACAGCAATACAGCATTCTAATTGCCAGCTAGACCTTGAGATGGGGAACAATACCTAATCTTGAGATGACTAATTACCCAATACTCATCACTTCCACAGCAACAGTATCATCTTTCACATCACACAACATAACAAGTCCAAAAAATATGCAAATAATACCACCAATATTGAATACCACTGCACAGATATTTCTATCATTTTAAAATCTGCCATACGGACAGCAGGAAGTAGCTTTAGCTTTCCAGGAGATCAAATTCATTGATTATGAAGCAACTTCATGCAACAAAACAGCATGTTAAATGTTAGCTACAAAGAGGCGAAAATGAGAAACATTTTACAAGAACATGGCATATATTGGGAGCACGAGTGCATAACCAATCTTTTTGGTAGCCAAAATTGTGGCTGAAGAAGCCAACTGGCCAACCTGTCCAGACTTGCAGTTGCAGCCACTAAACCAAGACAGAATGCAGCATGAAGTGTTGTAATATGTTCCAGGTTCATTTATGAGCAAGAGGGGCTAGTGGATTACTATCAGTTAGCAGCTCACTAGGATACTTCAGAAAGCCGTCCTCGAGACATGTCAAATCCTAACAAAGGTCCTAAATAATCATGACCATCCTCCAACATACTAATGTGTGCACTGAGCAGAGTACGAAGGAATTTCACACTACAAGCACCTTATTATATTGATTATCAAATAAACTCAGCAAACACCACAACAGATGCAGAATCCTGTAACACAATGTCACCCTAAAATATTGTCATATAAGACTAAAATAACTGTCCTGAAACCGATTGTTCAAAGTTTTACAAATACAGTGTAGCATACTTTGAACAGAATTGAATTAATTGACATGGAAAACCAATAACACAATATGCCATGACCCAATAACACAATATGCCATGACCAATATAAGCTATCACTCAAAAAACAGTCTCTTCAAAATATAAGCAGTTCCTAAAGGGCATACTGCCGTTTTTTACAAGGTCCGTCTGGATAAAATTGGCAGCTAGCTGACTCCATCAATATAGGAAAATGTTCCAATGTTAATTATCTCATGCAGTATTATTGAAGGGGGAGGCTAACTGAATACATCATATTTAAAGTCCTTGACAATATATCAATTATCGAATCATGAACGCATAATAGATTGAAGCATAGTTCAGACACACGTACAACAATACACCAACATGTTATGTTGTTACACATATTAAGCACCATGCTACATATGTTTCCAACTTATGACGAGGCAACGGACCAGCTGGTAAATAGAGGAAATCAATAACATCATCAAATAGCAATTACCAATACAATGCTCCTCTTTAGCTCCTCTTGCGGTCCCTGTTCTTCTCCCCAGATCGCTTTGCTCCCCGGTGATCATGTCGCAAATCCTCATCCGACCCACTGCTTTCTGATCGGCGGTGCCTCCGCCTGCTGGATCCCTTCTTGTCATCTGCAGAATCACTGCCACCATTGTCACAGTCAGATGCACCCTTCCGGTGATGGCTCCGCTTGCGGTGACGTCGATGCCTCCTTTCTTCACCTCCAGACACATCCTTCTCATCCAATGAATCGTCGCTCCTGCGGTGGCTTCTCCTCCTCTTTCTGTCCTTCCTGCTCTTCCTGTGCCTGTGCCTATCTGAGTCACTGTCATCGCTGCTATCATCTGATCTTTCATGCTTCTTCGATCTGCTGGACTTCTTCTTCCTGTCCCTGCCTCTTCTGCCTTCCTCCTCTTCATCCTCACTATCCTCACTCCCTTTACTCCTTGTATGCTTTGATTTTCTCTTGCTGCTGCTGCTCCTATGGCGGTGGCTCGACGACTTCTCTTCCTGCCTGGGCTTCCTTCCCCCATTCCTAGCGCGCTCCCGCTGAGCAATTATCTTCTCCAGCTCAGGGTCGATGTCTGAATCAGAGGAATCGCTTTCCTCGTCCTCCTCTTCCACATCATCAGAATCCTCCTCGCCAGCGGCAGCCTTCTTTTAATCTCGTCGAACTTGACCTGCGCGGCTGCCTGTGCGGCGGCCTGGGCGTCGGCGTCGTCCATGTCCAGGTCCTTGACGGAGAGGAAGTTGCGGCACTGGAAGGTGAGGTGGCCAACGCGGCCGCACTTCTTGCAGGCGCCACGCGTCTCATCGGAGTTGGAGCCGGTGATGCGGGCGAGCGCGAGGAGGCCCTGGAAGCTGGTGTAGGCGTTGCCGTCGCCCGAGCCGGATCCGGAAGCTGCCGCGGCGCTGGCGGCCGCGTTGGCGTCGTTGGCGGCTGCGGCGGCGGCGTTGGCGGAGACGGAGGAGGAGGGGCGGCCCGGCTGCTGCTTGTTGTTCTCGGGCGCGTAGGGGTCGTATCCGATGGCGCTCTGCCATATGCCGTGCGTCTGCAACGCCGCGCTGCTGTGCACGCGGTTGTTCGCGGGCATGCGAACGCGCCCCGCCGTCGCCGGCATCGTGGATCGCCGCTCGGGGAGAGGTGGAGTTAGGGTTTGGAGGGAGGGGAGGATACGGATTGGGATCTGGCCTGGGATTGATTTCGTCTCGATTGGGGAACGCGTCGAATCGAATGGGGAAAAGAAAGCGCAGCCGTGGCCGAACGGGGAAAAGATGTGAGGCTTTTTCATGGATGCCATTATAAAAAGTCAGATATATCTTTCACCAATCTTTCCCGAAAAATGTTTGTTTTCGCGGATGGCATCCACCCTTCTCAAGTCTTTCATGCGTGCCCTTCCGTCTCCGACTGCGGTTTGTTTTCCTCCGTTTGAGCTCCTGACATGCGGGCCCGGCAGAGGAAAATGACTCGGTTGCCCTTCTCTTCTTTCTCCTGCTCTTCTTCTCTCAAACTGACGAGCAGGCCCCACATGTCAGCTTCTTCCTTCACCTCTTCTCGTGGCTGCTTAGTTCCTTCCGCTCCAGCACGTACGAGCGCGCCAGCACCTGGCGGCACGTACGAGCGCGCCAGCACGTCGTGGTGCATCGCCACCACGTCCACCCACATGTTGGTGCCGCGCGGAGCACTCCTCCCGCAGCGTGTCCTGCCAGTCCGGGTGCGCGGCGAGCATGAGCAGCGTCGACGACAGCGCCAGCGCCGTGGCCTCCATGCCCGCGAGAAGCAGCGACAGCAGGTCCTTATTGCCGTTGCTGCGACACCGGCTGCGCGCGTCGATCTCCCGGCCCAGGCGCCAGGCGTCATAGACTCGTAGGTCTTGCGCACGTGCAGCAGTCGCGCCAGCGGCACCCCGGCGAGGCGATTGGACTGGAACAGCATCGCCTGCAGCTTCCGGAACACGAGCGCGCCGGCCTCGTCGTCCGTGACGCCGAAGCTCGCCTTGGCGATGATCTCGGCGGCGTATATACGTTGAGGTTTGTGGCGAAGAAGGCGGGCGCGATGATGTGCCGGTGACGCGCCCACTCGTCACCCTCGGCCATGTCGCACCTGGCGTCGAATGCATGCCCGGTCAGACGGGAACCGGAGACGACGACACCGACCGGACCGACCGAGTAGCAAGCCACGCACTCACTGCACGCGGCTCCCTCCAATCCGTTCCGTGCATGGACTGACAGCTAGCTCCCTCACTGGAAGCAATATACAAGCGTACCATACCATCATCATTTAGTATTTGCATACCGACGGACCGGTCAAAATCAAATCATATGCATCACATCAAAGTCGTCAACAGAATCATCTGCTGCTGCAGGCCGAAATACCCTGTCGTCTCCAACCTGGCCTCGTTTAGTATTTACGTACGCGGCGTGGCTGACGGACGCGCACCGGAGCCTGTTGCGATGCCGCCAAGTGCTGGCGCTCTCGTATGTGTTGGCGCGCTCGTACGTGCTGGAGCGGAAGGACCTAAGCAGCCACGAGAAGAGGTGAAGGAAGAAGCTGACATGTGGGGCCTGCTTCGTCAGTTTGAGAGAAGAAGAGCAGGAGAAAGAAGAGAAGGGCAACCGAGTCATTTTCCTCTGCCGGGCCCGCATGTCAGGAGCTCAAACGGAGGAAAACAAACAGCAGCCAGGACGGAAGGGCACGCCACGAAAGACTTCAAAGTGTGGATGTCATCCCGTGAAAACAAACATTTTTCGGGGTATTGGTGAGTAGTGCTTTTTTTATAATGGCATCCATGAAAAGCCTCAAAAGATGTCGGTAGCAGTAGCGTGTGGTGGCTGTGGTAACGTGCAAAGCGGTGCGTGTTTTTGGTGAGGTGGTCTCCACCTCGTCCTCCGGCCCCCTTGAGGTTCTCGAAGTTCTCCAAATTATCTTTTTGTTATTATTTTTTACATCAAGTTTGAACCTCATCGTATTTAAAACATTATGCAAAATATCAATGCTTTATTAATATTTTTTAAAAACTTAAATTTCACTGCGTTTTAGATAATTTTTTGAACAAGATGAGTGGTTGGGCCAAAAATTATCAAACACATTATTATAATCTAAAACGGAGAGAATACTATTTTTGTGTGAACAAATTATTGTTGTACCAATCCCTAAGAAGTAAGATTGTAAGAAAACACTTTGACCCGTGATCTCTTTAACGACCTCATTTCATAAGTGCATATTATTTATGCATTTTTATTTGAGAACACCAAAGGAAGGCAGCGAATGTGTCCCGTGTCTCGATCTTGAGACTCTTTTGGGGAGGGGCGCAAGAATGACAAGAAGAGGAAGTCCAAGGTGTCTACCTCAAGCGCGGGTTACACCGGACCGAACATTCCCCCGGAAACCTCGAACGCTCTTGTTCCGATTGGCTTGGTGAACTCTAGGGTCGGCCCAAACTAGGGGAGAGGGAGAAGGCAAATGGGGAAAGCATGCTAGAGAAGTTGAAGAAACAACGTCGGGGGAGTAATCAACATGAGAGATCGGCGGCGTCGCGATCGCGCAGCTCACGGAGCAATGAATATCTTAAGTGTGAATTGCGGGGTTGTGGGCGACCCGAGGCAGTTCAAGAAATTCTCCACTTGGTGGAGGAAAAGAGACCCATGGTGGTGTTTTCGATGGAGACGAGGATGGGGGAGGAGAGGGCTCTCGGCTTGAAAAGAAACCTTGGCTTTCCAAATGCCATTGTTGTTAAGCCGAGAGGGTCAAAGCGGCGGCCTAGTGATCTTTGTGGAGACACGGTGTCATAGTGTCGGAAATGAGTAAGTCAAAATCGCACATTGATGTAATCCTCTCATGTGATCGTTTGAGAATCACACAGTGGAGGGTGACAGGCTTTTATGGTGAACCGAGAAGAGAAAGAAGAAGGGAAAGCTGGTTCTTGATGAGGTTTTTGCGCAGCACGATCGTGCAGGTCGTGGTTGTGCCTTTGAGATTTTAATGAAACCCTCCGCCGATGAGCAAATTGGTGGGAATGAGCGGGCGCGATGGAAAATGGCGGCCTTCCGTGAGGTTGTCAATGACTCTCGGCTCCACGGACCTTGGTTACCATGGATTGCCCTATACTTGGGATAATGACACAAAGGAGGGAGCAAAACGTGAAAGTCCGGTCCGGATAGAGCGTTTGGAGATGATAAGTTCATGGCGGAGTTTGGGGGCTCGACGTGACTCACTTGCCTCTAGCGAAATCGGATCATGCCGGACCGCTAGTGGAGGTGAGGGAAACCGTGGTGCCTCGGCAAAAGAGCAAGCGGAAAGCTTTCCGTTATGAAAATATGTGGAAAGCGCATGGAGAATATATGGAGTTCGCGAATACATCCCGGGACCCCTGGACTGCCGACGGGGCACTTTGACGATCGGCAGCCTACAGCCACGGCATCCCCGCAAACGTCGTTGGTTGCATGGGATCGCGAGGTCTTTGGGTCGATGAAGAAAAAGGTGAAGGATCCGCGGCTCCGGCTAGAGAATGAGCGCAGCAACACACTTTTACCTCGGGTCCAACGGTTAGAGAACGGGAGATTATGGCGAGCTCTCGGAAACTCTATCGAGGGAGGAGGTGATGGAACGCCGGCGGTCGCACATTGCATGGCTGCGAGACGGTGACAAAATCTTGAATTTTTCCAAGCCAAAGCTAGGGCTCGAAGCCGAGCAAACCTGATCAAATCGCTCACGGATGAAAGAGGCCAAGTTTTCTCGGATCAAGATAATTTGGAGCGTCCCGGCAAATGATTTTTACGGGGGCTATTCGGTAGCCTCAGGGATGTCTTGCAAGCGACTGATTTGGCCACCATGTCCCAAGAAAGTAACAAGGGATATGTGAGATAGTCTTGAGAAACCATTCACCGAGGCTGAAGTAGAGGCGGCGCTATTTCAGATGGCGCCGAGCAAAGCACCAGGGGTGGATGGGTTCAATGCAGGCTTCTTCCAGACCCATTGGCAGTTGGTCAAGTCGTGTGTCCTACGGCGGTCCGTGTTTCCTGAATGGCGGGGATCTACCCGAGGAGGTGAACAGGACTTTGCTCGTGTTTATCCCAAAGGTGAGTAATCTGCAAGATCTATCACAGTATCGACCAATATCTCTTTGCAATGTGTTGTACAAAATTTGCTCCAAGACTATAGCCAACAGGCTGCGGTTAATCTTGGAGGACATTATTTCGGTGGAGCAAAGTGCATTTGTACCAGGCCGGTTGATCACTGACAATGTCTTGATTGCCTACGAATGCATCCATTACTTGAGGCAAAAGAAAGGCAAGTCAGGGAGTTATGCGGTTAAACTCGATATGGCAAAAGCCTATGATCGAGTAGAATGGAGATACTTGGATACAATTATGAGGACCTTGGGCTTCCCAGATGCTTGGTGCACGTTGATTATGAAGTGTGTCACCTCAGTGTCCTTTTCAGTCCGGGTCAATGGAGTGTTTACGGATGTTTTTAAACCAACAAGAGGGCTTAGACAGGGTGATCCAATTTCACCGTACCTATTTCTGTTGTGTTCGGAAGGGCTATCTTGCATGCTCAAAAATGTTGGCCCGTTATATGTGTCACAAGGAGTAAGAGTTAGTAGACATGCGCCATGGGTGTCTCACTTGTTATTTGCTGATGACTGCCTGATCTTTACTAGGCATCGAAGAAAGGAGCGGACCGAGTGGCATCGATCCTAGATGACTATACTAAGGGGTCCGGCCAGCTCGTTAATAAGAATAAATCTGTTGTTTTCTTCAGTCCAAATTGTCAGCAAGAGGATAAAGATGTGGTTCATGATGGTTTACAAATTCCAAATGAAGCTTTGGGGAGAAATACAGGGGGCTGCCCACATCAAATTGAACGTGGGGTAGCTTATGCTTTCAAATATGTGCCGGGGAAGAGTGAGGGGGATGATTGGAGGATGGGCAAAGAGAGAGACCCTGAGTTGTCTTTGCAAGGGAAGTGCTCCTAAAAGCAAATGCTCATCGGGTTCTGTAACACCCACGGTGTTATTTCCACTAAAACGACATGTCATCATGATCATTGCAAAGCATCCATGTTTAGCCCACCCTGTGTTGCATTGAACTAAAATAAGTTTATTTTATGTTTAGTTGCTTTGTCGGTCGAAAAGACGCGAGAAGAATCGATTAGGAAACTATCCCGTTGTCCAAAACCCCGGCTTTCTAAACCTAATTTGTCCCCTTTTATTTATTCAAAATTTATCAAGATTTTGGGTATGGTCATTAAAGCATTTTTGTAGGGTTGTCAAAATTAAACAAAGTTGGTATTTTGAGTTTTCAAAGTTTAGTTCAAAATTTTGAAGCAATTTTTAATTTTATCAAAACCCTAATTACCCCTTTTCTATATTTCAAAATTTAAGCAAAATTTGAGAAAACTTTCAAAAGTTAGTTTGTAGATCTTGTTGAGAGGAACAAAAGTCATGTACAAAGTTTTTCAAGTTGTTACATGATTTTAAAAGTAATTTTGAATTCAAATTTCAAAATTTGGGACTGTATTTCAAAAAGTCATATTTCTAGGCAGATTTTTGAAAATGCTCCAATTGTGAAAATTGTAGATCTTGAAAAAATAAGGGGAGTTACTTTTTGGAAAATTTTTGAGTTCAGTTCAAAATTTGGGAGTAATTTGAAAATTTGAGTTAGGGTTTAGGATGAACAAGTAACCCGACCAACCCCTCACTTTGCCACCGCCGCGTCAGTCAAGGATCGCGGCCGCCGTCCACCGGCGAAGCCGCGCGACGCCGACCACCTGGAGGCCTTCGCGACCCCTCCGGCCACCTCCCTCGACCTCTCCATGCCTATAAATGGCCCTCCATCGCCGTCGTTTTCCCCTTTTCCCAATCCCGCCGCCGGAACATTTGCCGCCGCCGCGCCGCCGTTTCGTCACCGTCGTGCCGTTTTTCATCCAACCCTCTACCCCAGCCGCCGCTCGCAACTTTCCTATCTCCCTTTAGAGCCCGGCCCGCGCTCCTTTCGCCCGCCGAATCGTCGCCGTGGGCTCATCTTCCCCGGGCCGGTTCTGCGGCGCCGCCAAGGCTGACCTCACTGGTCGCCGGGACGCTCCGTGAGCCTCTTGGAAAACTATCCGGTGCTTTAGCTTCCTCTTGTTGTCCCGACATGGTCGGCTCACGTTTTCTTCCGACGGCGCCCCGACGTGCCGGAACGCCGTTTGCCGCCGCCGCAGCATTGCGCCGCGCGACGACCCTCTCCGACTAACTCCGCCAGTAACCACGCCTCGCCCCGGGATCGTGGTGAGCTCCTAGCCATCCTTACGCTTTTCGTTTCTTCTTTAGACCACCACCGCGCCGGAACACGGCGCGCCGCCGCGCGCGTGGTGAGCGCGCGACCGCCGCGGTGAGCACGGTGAGCCGGGGCACGTGAATAAGTGTCGGGCGACATCGCATTCACACCGGGCGCCCAACACTTTGTTCCACGAGGGCGGACCGATTCATCGTTCCTTGTGGGCCGTGAAGCGAATCGGGTCACGACGATCAGGCCGATTCAGCCCAAAACCCATTTTTTCATTTATCAAATGTTTTATTCAATTTCATTTATTTGAATAGTGTCCGATTTTCCAAATTTTGTATAAATTCAAATACTAGCTCAAAAAATTTTGAAAATTTTTGTGTAGCCTTCCCATGGGTATGTCTATCCGGGAAAAATATGAAACTTGAATTTTGAATACTTTTGGCATGATTTAAAAATACAAAATTTAATTGAAAAATGCATTTTCCTTGATTTTTAATAATTATTTTATTTATCCAAAAATCATGAAAATTATTTTGGTACTGTTTTATGACATGATCTATCTGTACAAAAATTTTGAGCTTGTTTAGAAAAAGCTAAAATATTTATTATTTCATGCCCTATTATTTTATGTGTTAAACAAATTGTTTAGCGCTTTATAACTTAGGGTTTTGGGTGAATTTTGGATTGTTTTGTGAACCCTAAACCATGCCTTTGTCAAGTGGTCCTTGAGAACTCCTTAGGCAATGGTGATGATATCTCGTAGAGTAGTTCAACAAGTTGGTTTTGTTGGATTGCAACTTTATCGTGAAGGAAAATCGTACTCAAGTGTTTATCGTTTCATGCACTCTCGCACCTCATGTTTATATGCATGGCATCATGTTAAGCATACATTATTCTTTCGTATAGTGAACGAAGGAGATCGAGAAGTTGTTGATCAAGCCGCCGAAGAAGGTTATCTGGTTGACCCGAGTTCCGAGTATTGTGATCCTTTGACAGAGTCGGGTTATTTCGTCAATCAAGGCAAGCCCCGGTTCATTTAAACATTTCCTTGTGTTTTACAAAGCTTTATATCACCTTTGCTTTATGCTTTGCATTAGGTGATAGGAGTTGTGTGATAACCTAATTGATGCATTACCATTCCTTGATTATTTCAATATCTACCTTGATAACCTGTTTTGCTAAAATGCTAGAACGCTTAGCCTTGCTATATTAGTTAGACTTTTGAGTCAAAATGTGACAAGTCCCTTATGAAAGCCCGAAGAGGCATTTGATGAGAAAGGATGCTATATGAGAAAACCATCTTGGGATATGGTGTTGAAATTGAGACCCGGTCGGGTAATTTGCATTGAGAATGGAGTCTCGAGTGTAGTATTTCAGGCTTGTCGATTAAGGACTTGAAACGTGTAAGCCTGTGTAACCGAGACTATGGAACGCATCCGCGCCGAGGTCATTGGACCAATGGCACGTCTCGTCATGGGTGTCATCCCATCACGCGGTCGACCCTAGTTCAGGACACATACTCCGGTAAGCCCGATCTTGGGGGTGTCAAACCGAAACGCATACAACCGCGCCTTTGGGAGTGGAGAGATGGCGGGGAGTACATGTTACCTCGTGGGTTAAAGTCCCGGATTGGAGGTGTACGGTATTCTCGGGTGGCGTGGGACGCGGTTCCGTTTGAGTATCCAAGAAAGGGTTGATATATGCAAGCTTAAGTGCTACATATGTCGTGTGGAAAGGACTCCCAATTTGGGTTAATCGATTTCGAAATCGCGGTGCTTTCGGATATGGAGACTCGGTTTCCGCCTTACATTGAGGTTTAATTATGGAGCAGTGAAGAAATGGAATAAGTGATGGAACTTCTACAAGTGTGTGCTCTAGTGTAAGATCACCTAGAGTAGGTGAGAAACTTAATTGGGATTAAAATATTGGAAGTAAGGATTTACTATTAGTAAGCTTTTTCTCGCAAAAAGAGTCCTTGATTCTTGCTACAAGCCTTACCTTGAATCCTATTAGACCAAAGCATTCCCGAGTCTTCTCCTATTTTCTTAAGTCGGGTAAGTCTTGTTGAGTACTCCCGTGCTCGGGGTTTGTTGACCCATGTTGTAGGGACAGGGAGTCATGTGCACGCCGGGACCGTCTTTGCATGACAATTCATCAAGAAGATAGTGACGATGAGTGAGAAGTGAGACCCGTGGGCGGGAGTGCATTAGTGTCATATATGTAATAAATTTTTCCGCTTACTCCTACTCTATATTGTAAAACTGGTTTAAATAAATGGTTGTAAAATTATTGTAATATATATCTTCCATTTGTTTTACTCACGAGTATGTATGAAAATTGTTGTAATACTACAATGACCTCAGAACGGATCCTGGTTGGAATAGTTAATAGTGCTTTTCGGGTTATAGGTGCACATATGTGACTATTAAAGGTCGTTGAACCGATAATTAGTACATGTGGGCCTGTAATTTGAAGGTTACATTACGGTGGCATCGAGCCTCAGTTACCGGTGTTCTTGTAGCATTACTTTATAAAACTTCAAAATGATTTGGGTCAAACTAATTTTATTCTTACTTTGGTCCAAATTGCTTATTCTCTTATCTTAATCTATTGAAAAACTTTCTTATCCAATTTCAAAAGGATATAAGTGGAGTAGCATTATATAAAGCCCTACTTATAAAATCTTTAATGTAAAAAGTTTTTATTGATTGTTACGTAGGTTCGATTCATGCATCATGTTTAAATCAATTGTTAATATTACCTTCTCCTTTAATGTGGTTTGGGTTAAGTAATATCAATCCCGTTCTTGCTAAACCTTTAGATCCTCCTACCGAGCACGGGTAATCTGATCTTAACTACTCTATAGGATGGCCCGTACCAAAATGACCCCTAGGAAGAAGACAGGACCAAAGGGCGCCCCCGCATCACCAGCTTGCGGCAAGAAATGATCTGAAGCAAGCACTAGTCATGTCAACACTCATGAAGGAAGCGGTAGCAAGACCAAGGAAGATCTTCAAAAGAAGTCGGCGCGACTAGGGATTTGGATGAAGCCGCTAGAGATAGGCTCCGTGATGCAATTCAAATTGGAAGGCGCAAGTTGAGTTGAATCGAAGTGCTCAAAACATGGGGAGTGTAGTCGGGCATTGATTGAGACGGTCCACGAAGAAACGCAGCCCAAAGATCGGTGTGACCACCTAATTCAAGATAATCATCAGCGGTGGCTTATGCAATTCAATTTGGAAGCTCAAGAAGTCAATCCGAATATGCAAATTCATCATATGAATAATCTTCTCAACCCAAATCATCAACCTCAAGCCGTACAAGAGGATTTGGGTGAAGTAATACAAGAGGATGTGGAAGGCGAGGAGAATCCGGAAGAAGAAGAGCCTCACGTTAGTGATAATGAGTTAGAGAATAACCCTTAAACTAGGAGTGAGGTTTTTGTAGAATATGTAATATAGCTTTGTTTAATAGTAAGCTACTTAGATGAGCCCAGGTAGGCGTAGAAGAAGGAGAACCTTGTTTTTAAGAATAAGTTATATGTGTTGTTTTTACGTTTGTGTTTCTTTTGAAGTTCAATAAAACGGTTGGGTGTTATATAGTTTTGTTTTAATAGCGGATGTCGCACAACAACGGCGCCCAGCTCTCGGAATAGGGGTGACCTTCCAAACCCTCCACCATCCCCAAAGCAAACCGACCGATGCCATTGCGGCTTCGGTTCAAGCGAGAACGAGAACTCTCGACACGAAGTAGCTCAGAGTCGGAACAATCGTCGTGACCACAAGGATCGACATGATGATGAAGAAGATGAAACTTCTTATCCAAAGTTCACCGGCACAAAAACCTCCAATCTTTAGTAGAGCCGATGAGCCATTAGAGGCAAATGATTGGCTTCGTGCTATGGAGGAAAAGTTTGAGTTGATGACTTGTATGCGGATCATCGAAGCCCCTCTTTCTTACGCTTTGCTTGACTTCGAATACTTGCCGGAGCTTGGTGGAATAATTTCAAAGTCGAAGCGACTGCTTTGGACACCAAATCACCGGGATGAATTCAAGCATGCCTTTCGTGCTCATTTCATTCCAGCCGGGGGTTATGGCCAAGAAGCTAGATGAGTTCTTAGCTTTGAAGCAAGGAGAAGACTTCGGTACCGGTATGTGGGCAAGTTTAATCATGTCACAATATGCTCTGAGAACTTGTGAATACAGATGGAAAGAAGAAGGAGTGGTTTATCAGAGGCCTTCATCCAAAGCTCCATGCCATGATGAATATCCGTGACACGGATTCCTATCATGATGTGGTAAATATGGCCATATCATGTGAAGAAAAGAATCGTGTTCTTATGGAATACGAGCATAAGGAAGACAAGAAAAAAGAAAAATTTCTCCTTCGAATATTCTCGTGGCAAATCAAAGCGTGAGTGATTTACCATCCCGTGAATCATTTTCGTCCTCCTTATCGTCCACCACAATTCCAGCCAGCATAAAGATCATTTGTTCGACTGCTTTGCGGCTCTTCCCTTACCCACGTCACCGAATGCCCACGACATTCGCAACCCTACTCCACAAAGCCATACACCCATTTGTTATAAGCGTGGAGAACACGGTCATTATTCTCGAGAATGCCCCAATCCTCGAAGGTACAACCCGGGTTATCAGGTAGCTTCGGAAGTCACCGCCACAATGAGAACAAGAATAATAATCGAGAATGCTCGTAAGGGAAAGGGCGAAAAGAAAAACGGAAAGGTGTACTACACCAATGTGGAGAAATACACCGCGGGGAACCAATCATGATGGGTATGTTCCCCGTCGCTAGACACCCCGCAAATAATATTATTTGATTCGGCGCATCGCATACATTTGTCGATAAAACATTTGTGGAGAAAAATGCGATAGCTATTGGGGAAATGAAGGATGAGTTCATTATACACTCACCCGCGGGGACGTATGAGTACTAAAGAAGTGGTATACCGAATCCCCATAACATTAGGTGGATATGATTTCCCCACCAATATGATAGTTCTAAAGGATCAAGATATAGATGTGATCCTTGGTATGAATCGGCCGCACCGATTATGGTACCATTATAGATACCATCAATAGAACTATCAAGGTTAAGTTACCCGAGAAAAATTCTCGAACTCCTTATTCAACTTCCAATTGTTAAGAGGCGGGTTGAAAAAGTGTGTGCAACCTGTGTCAAAGAGATCAAAGACATCCCGGTAGTATGTGAGTTTCGGATGTATTCCCAGATGATTTGCTGGACTACCACTGAGAGAGAGATGTTCAATTCAAGATAGAATTGAAACCTAGGGAAACCGCTCCCATCTCTCGAAGAGCTTATAGAATGGCACCAAAAGAGTTGGCCGAAATGAAAACTCGAGTTACAAGGGTTATTAGAAAAAGGGTTTATTAGACCAAGTTCTTCACCTTGGGGATGTCCGGCTATTTTTGTGAAAAAGAAGGATCGGACTTTGAGGATGTGTATAGATTATCGTCCACTTAATGAAGTGACGATAAAAACAAGTACCCTACGCCCGGATTGATTTACTCTTTGATCAACTAGCCGGAGCAAAAAGTTTTTTCAAGATTGATCTCGAGATCGGGGTATCATCAAATTAGGATTAAACCCGAAGATATTCGAAGACCGCATTTACCACCGGATCACGGTCTTTATGAATATTTGGTTATGTCTTTTGGTTTAACAAATGCCCGGCTCATTTCATGTACTTGATGAATACACGGTGTTTATGTCGAGTGGATAAGTTCGTGGTGGTGTTTATCGATGATATCCTTGTCTATTCTAAGAATGAAGAAGAGCATGCGAGCATCTCGAGAATAGTTTTAAAACGATTGAGAGACCATCATCTATATGCTAAATTTAGCAAGTGTGCCTTCCGGGTGAAAGAAGTACAATTTTTGGGTCATGTGCTATCATCCGGAAGGAGTTGCCGTTGACCCGAGCAAAGTGAAAGATATCCTCAATCGAAACCACCAACGATCATTCATGAGGTTCGTAGTTTTCTTGGAATGGCGGGATATTACCGTCGCTTCATTCCCGACTTTCCTAGAGTAGCAAAACCTATCACGAGTTGTTAAAGAATCGGACTAAGTTTGTTTGGTCAGCGAGAGTGTGAGCGGGCTTTTGGACATTGAAGAAAGCACTCACTCTTGCTCCAGTTTTTAGCTCAACGGACATTGAAAAGCCATTTGACGTCTATTGTGACGCATCCGGTATTGGTATTGGTTGCGTGTTAATGCAAGAAGGCAAAGTCATTGCCTATGCATCACGCCAACTAAAGCGCCATGAAGAGCATTATCCAACCCATGATTTAGAACTAGTAGCAGTGGTTCATGCTCTAAAAATCTGGCGTCATTATCTGTTGGGTAATACTTGTCATGTATATACAGACCATAAAAGTCTGAAGTATATCTTTACCCAGTCAGATTTGAATATGCGCCAGAGAAGATGGCTAGAGTTAATTAAGGACTATGACATAGAAGTGCATTACCATCCCGAAAAAAAGGCAAATGTTGTTGCCGATGCACTCGGTCGGAATCCTCGGTGTAATTGTCGATGACTAACATAAGGAATAGAACTCTATGTCAGGAACTGGAGAAACTGAATATTGGAATTGTTGAACATGGTATGGTAACCAATGCCACTGTAGAATCAACCATCAAGAATCAGATTATTGATGCTCAGAAGATAAGCAAAGGCATAGCACATATCAAAGAAAAAGTTAGAAATGGGAAATCCACTTGTTTGTAATTGATGAGTCGGATGTGCTATGGTTTAAAGATCGACTAGTGGTACCAAAGAATTACGAGTTACGTCAACAAATCTGGATGAGGCTCATTTAACCGAGATATTCTATTCATCCGGAAGTACCAAGATGTATCGGGATTTGAAGCGAGAGATTTTGGTGGACAAAGATGAAGATTGAAATTGCCCGATATGTAGCCGAAAGTGTGACACTTGTCGCCGAGTAAAAAGCTGTGCACATGAAAGCTGCGGGACAATTGCATCCTTTGCCTATTCCCTCTTGGAAATGGGAAGAAATCGAGTATGGACTTTATTATCGGTTTTGCCCCGAGCGGCAAAAGGGTTCAACTCTATCGGGTTATAGTTGATCGACTTACCAAGATAGCCCATTTTCTACGATAAATGACAAGTATAAAGCAATAGATTATGCCAAGCTATATGTCCATCAGATTTTCGGTTTACATGGGGCACCAAGACATATTGTAACAGAGAGGAGGTTCATTGTTTATGTCCAAGTTTTGGAAATGGATGCAAAAGTCCTTGGTACTAAACTAAATCATAGTTCAGGTTATCATCCCAGGCAATGGGACAAACAGAAAGAGTCAATCGATTCTAGAGGACATGTTGAGAGCATATATTCTTAATTATTCGAGAAAAGTGGGGTCGATTTGTTTATCATTAGCGAGTTTGCCTACAATACTTGATTATCGGGGAAAGCATTCAAATGGCACCATTTGAAGCTACGTATGGTCTTGGATGTAGAACCCCTTTGCATTGGTCGGAAACACGGAGAAAGATGGTTCTACGGAGTAGACCTGGTAAATGAAGTGAAGAAAAAGTGAGATTTGTGCAAGCCAAATTAAAAGAGGCACAATCTCGACAAAAAGAGTTATCCGATAAAAGGCGTAGATGTTTGGAATTTGAAATAGGAGATTATGTATATTTGAAAGTGTCGCCCATGAAAGGGGGTGAATCGTTTTGGAATTAAAGGTAAAGCTGGCACCTCGATACATTGGTCCATTTCAAGTTTTGGAAAACAGGGACGATTGCCTATCGATTTCAGATTGCCGAAAAGATTATCGGCGGTGCATGATGTCTTCCATGTGTCTCAGTTGAAAAAATGCTTACGAGTACCAGATCGAGTGGTTGATGTTGAAGACGTCACATTGGAACCAGATCGACTTACTCGAATATCCTATCCGGATCGTAGACCCGAGAAAGCTCGAGTCACCCGAAGCAAAACTATCAAATGGTACAAGATCCAATGGAATCAACACTTTCGGAAGAAGAAGCTACTTGGGAATCGGAAGACTTCCTAACGGAAAACTTTCCCAAATTTCCACTTTCTTAAACCTTGTAAATGTAAGACCCTTCTTGTTTTATGAAATAGTTAGAGATGTGTTTGCTTGACACATTTCCTTTGCCGTTACTAAACCTAGGCTTTAAATCTGGGAATGAGATTTCTTTAAGGAAAGAAATTTGTAACACCCCGGTGTTATTTCCACTAAAAACGACATGTCATCATGATCATTGCAAAGCATCCATGTTTAGCCCACCCTGTGTTGCATTGAACTAAAATAAGTTTATTTTATGTTTAGTTGCTTTGTCGGTCGAAAAGACGCGAGAAGAATCGGATTAGGAAACTATCCCCGTTGTTGGAAACCCCGGCTTTCTAAACCCTAATTTGTCCCCTTTTATTTATTCAAAATTTATCAAGATTTTGGGTATGGTCATTAAAGCATTTTTGTAGGGTTGTCAAAATTAAACAAAGTTGGTATTTTGAGTTTTCAAAGTTTAGTTCAAAATTTTGAAGCAATTTTTAATTTTATCAAAACCCTAATTACCCCCCTTTTCTATATTTCAAAATTTAAGCAAAATTTGAGAAAACTTTCAAAAGTTAGTTTGTAGATCTTGTTGAGAGGAACAAAAGTCATGTACAAAGTTTTTCAAGTTGTTACATGATTTTAAAAGTAATTTTGAATTCAAATTTCAAAATTTGGGACTGTATTTCAAAAAGTCATATTTCTAAGCAGATTTTTTGAAAATGCTCCAATTGTGAAAATTGTAGATCTTGAAAAAATAAGGGGAGTTACTTTTGGAAAATTTTGAGTTCAGTTCAAAATTTGGGAGTAATTTGAAAATTTCGAGTTAGGGTTTAGGATGAGCAAGATAACCCGACCAACCCCTCACTTTGCCACCGCCGGCGTCAAGGATCGCGCCGCCGTCCACCCGGGCCGCAGCGCGACGCCGACCACCTGGAGGCCTTCGCGACCCCTCCGGCCACCTCCTCGACCTCTCCATGCCTATAAATGGCCCTCCATCGCCGTCGTTTTCCCCTTTTCCCAATCCGCCGCCGCCTGAACCGGCTGCGCCGCCGCCGTCGTTCATCACCGTCGTGCCGTTTTCATCCAACCCTCTACCCCCAGCCCGAACTTTCCTATCTCCCTTTAGAGCCCGGTAGCGCTCCTTTCTTCGCCGGGAATCGTCGCCGTGGGCTCATCTTCCCGCCGCCGGTTGCAGCGCCGCCGCGCCGACCTCACCGTCGCCGGGACGCTCTGGTGAGCCTCTTGGAAAACTATCCCGGTGCTTTAGCTTCCTCTTGTTGTCCCTGGACATGGTCGGCTCACGTTTTCTTCCGACGAAGCCCGACGTGCCGGAACGCCGTTGCCGCCGCCGCCGTTCTTATTCTTGCCGCCGCCCGGCGACCCCTCCGGACTTAACTCCGCCCGTAACCACGCCCTCGCCCCGGGATCGTGGTGAGCTCCTAGCCATCCTTACGCTTTCCGTTTCTTCTTTAGACCACCACCGCCGTGGCCGGAACACGCCGCCGCCGCTGGCGTGGTGAGGAGCGCGACCGCCGGCCCGGTGAGCACGCGCCGGGCCGGCACGTGTGAACGGTGTCGGGCCATTGACTTTATTCTGGGCGGCCCAACACCTGTTCCACCGGGGCCGGACCGTTATTGTTCCTTGTGGGCCGTGAACAGTGGCGGGTCACATACGCGATGCAGGCGAATTCAGCCCAAAACCCATTTTTCATTTATCAAATGTTTTATTCAATTTCATTTATTTGAATAGTGTCCGATTTTCCAAATTTTGTATAAATTCAAATACTAGCTCAAAAATTTTGAAAATTTTTGTGTAGCCTTCCCATGGGTATGTCTATCCAGGAAAAATATGAAACTTGAATTTTGAATACTTTTGGCATGATTTAAAAATACAAAATTTAATTGAAAAATGCATTTTCCTTGATTTTTAATAATTATTTTATTTATCCAAAAATCATGAAAATTATTTTGGTACTGTTTTATGACATGATCTATCTGTACAAAAATTTTGAGCTTGTTTAGAAAAAGCTAAAATATTTATTATTTCATGCCCTATTATTTTATGTGTTAAACAAATTGTTTAGCGCTTTATAACTTAGGGTTTTGGGTGAATTTTGGATTGTTTTGTGAACCCTAAACCATGCCTTTATCAAGTGGTCCTTGAGAACTCCTTAGACAATGGTGATGATATCTCGTAGAGTAGTTCAACAAGTTGGTTTTGTTGGATTGCAACTTTATCGTGAAGGAAAATCGTACTCAAGTGTTTATCGTTTCATGCACTCTCGCACCTCATGTTTATATGCATGGCATCATGTTAAGCATACATTATTCTTTCGTATAGTGAACGAAGGAGATCGAGAAGTTGTTGATCAAGCCGTAGAAGAAGGTTATCTGGTTGACCCGAGTTAAAGTATTGTGATCCTTTGATGAGTCGGGTTATTTCATCAATCAAGGCAAGCCCCGGTTCATTTAAACATTTCCTTGTGTTTTACAAAGCTTTATATCACCTTTGCTTTATGCTTTGCATTAGGTGATAGGAGTTGTGTGATAACCTAATTGATGCATTACCATTCCTTGATTATTTCAATATCTACCTTGATAACCTGTTTTGCTAAAATGCTAGAACGCTTAGCCTTGCTATATTAGTTAGACTTTTGAGTCAAAATGTGACAAGTCCCTTATGAAAGCCCGAAGAGGCATTTGATGAGAAAGGATGCTATATGAGAAAACCATCTTTGGGATATGGTGTTAAAATTGAGACCAGGTCGGGTAATTTGCATTGAGAATGGAGTCTCGGTGTAGTATTTCCGGCTTGTCGATTAAGGACTTGAAACGTGTAAGCCCCGTGTAACCGAGACTATGGAGCATAATCTGCGCCTGAGGTCATTGGACCAATGGCACGTCTGTCATGGGTGTCATCCCATCACGGTCGACCCTAGTTCCGGACACATACTCAGTAAGCTTCGATCTTGGGGGTGTCAAATCGGAAACGTACAACCGCGCAAGACCGAGAGTGGAGAGATGGCGGGAGTACATGTTACCCTCGTGGGTTAAAGTCCCGGATTGGAGGTGTACGGTATTCTCGGGTGGCGTGGGGACGCGGTTCCGTTTGAGTATCCAAGAAAGGGTTGATATATGCAAGCTTAAGTGCTACATATGTCGTGTGAAAAGGACTCCCAATTTGGGTTAATCGATTTCGAAATCGCCGTGCTTCTCGGATATGGAGACTCGGTTTCCCGCCTTACATTGAGGTTTAATTATGGAACAGTGAAGAAATGGAATAAGTGATGGAACTTCTACAAGTGTGTGCTCTAGTGTAAGATCACCTAGAGTAGGTGAGAAACTTAATTGGGATTAAAATATTGGAAGTAAGGATTTACTATTAGTAAGCTTTTCTGCAAAAGAGTTCTTGATTCTTGCTACAAGCCTTACCTTGAATCCTATTAGACCAGATTCCCGAGTCTTCTCCTATTTTCTTAAGTCGGGTAAGTCTTGTTGAGTACTCCCGTACTCGGGGTTTGTTGACCCATGTTGCAGGACCAGGGAGTCATGTCTCGCTTAGGACCGTCTTTGCATGACGATTCATCAAGAAGATAGTGACGATGAGTGAGAAGTGAGACCCGTGGGCAGGGTCTGTTAGTGTCATATATGTAATAAATTTTTCCGCTACTCCTACTCTATATTGTAAAACTGGTTTAAATAAATGGTTGTAAAATTATTGTAATATATATCTTCCGCTGTTTTACTCTGAGTATGTATGAAAATTGTTGTAATACTACAATGACCTCGTAACGGATCCTGGTTGGAATAGTTAATAGTGCTTTTCAGGGTTATAGGTGCACATATGTGACTATTAAAGGTCGTTGAACCGATAATTAGTACATGTTGGCCCTGTAATTTGGAAGGTTACATTCAGATTCCCACCTACCCGATGTCCTTCAAGGCTGCCGCCATCGGTGTGTCAAAATTTGACGACGGCGGTCTCAAACTATTGGTGGGGAAGCTCTCTCGACAACCACAAATTGCATTGGTTACGTTGGGAGAAGCTAACTTCGCTCGAAGGAAGACGGAGGGGCGGGGTTTCGAGATTTCTCTCTTTTTAATAAAGGCGATGTTGGGTAAGCGAGGGATGAAGACTACTCGACACGGTAGGACTCGTTATGTGCAAAGGTGCGAAGGGAAAATATTTTCCAAACGGTGATTTCCTTTCCGCAACCAAAAAAGACGAAGCTCGGCGACGTGGAAAGCAATTCTCCATGGTCGGGGGATGTCTTGTCGGGGACTGATCAAGAGGATTGGCCCTGGTGACGTGAGAGTGTGGGATGAGAACTCGGATCCCGGAGTCAACTCACTTAAGCCACTCGTTCGCTTGCCAACGGCGAAAGTGGAGTTTGTGAGTGATCTGTTTGTTCGGGAACAAGGATGTGGGATGAAGGGATGGTGCGGAGGACCTTCATGTCGATAGAAGCTAATGAGGTCTGAAGATTAAGCCAAGCACGCAAATAAGTGAAGATGTGCTAGCCTGGGCCTTTGAGAAACATGGCTATTATTACGTTCGGTCGGCTTACAGGTTCTTGAAGCGGGAGCAGATGGCCGCGATCATGGCTACAAGGGAGGAGCCATCGTCCTCGGTGGGTGCTAACTGCTGGCAAACACTTTGGAAGATGGAAGTGCCACCCAAAGTCAGAGTGTTCTGGTGGAGACTGGTCAATAATTCGCTGCCATCAAAGTCGGAGTTAAAGCGTTGGCATATTGAAAAAGAAAGTTTTTGTGAGGTATGTGGTAACCCTGATGAAACAATATTCCATGTCTTTGTTCGAGTGTCCCTTGGCAAAAAGATTTTGGAGTCTTTGTTAAGGAGCTAATGGGGGTGGCGGTGCGAGCCTTCACCCGATTTCCTTCGCAACAAACGCCTTCTAGCCGATGTCTGCTCGTCGACCAAGGTCCAAATGATGATGTGTGGCTCCCGGGTTTTGTGGTCCGGTAGGAACGCCGCCGGCATGGTCGGAAGGTGTGGGAGCCAAGGCGCCGGGCGAGATTCATTTCAAGCTATTGGAAGACCTTGCCTCATTGAAACCAAAGCCCCAGCCAGAAGGGCTCGAGGCTGGTAGCAAGATGGGCAAGACCAGAAGTTGGGTGGGCGAAGATAAACACCGATGCAGGCTTCGATCCGGCTACTTGTACGGGTCGCATTGGTGTGGTCATACGGGATTCAAATGGCCTAATTCGGGGCCGGCTCGATGGTTCGATGAGGTGCGAGATCGCCACCGCTGAAGCAATGGCCGCACGTGAAGGTTTGGAGCTAGCCGTTGAACTCGGCTGGGACCGGGTGGTGCTCGAGCCGGGTTCGCCAAAGTCCGATAAACCCGCTCAAGGACTCGTCATCATCATCGTCGAGATCATCCATAGGAGGTTTATGCTTTGATATTGAGAGGTAGGTAGAAGTTTTGCTAATTTCGATGTCTTATGGATTCGTAGAGAAGCGAACTTCGGTAGCCCATGTTTGTGCCGCTATGGCTTCGCCTACCGAACGCTGTTTTTCGGGCTCGGGTCCATCCCAGATTGGCTAGCCGAGCTAAGCGTAGTGGATTGTAATCATGATATGAATGAATGAGAAGCTGCGTGATTACTCAAAAAAAGGGATTGGTACAATAGGAAAGCAAAAAACAATGGTAGAAATATGTACTTTTTAATATTCGCAAATTACTTTGGAATTAAAAAAATTCTTGTTCCATATATACGGTGCGATGATTTAATGACTCGTCTCATCCTTATCAAAGAGAGTGGTGTAAACATTCTTTCTTGGACTATACATGTGCTCTTTTTGCAACAACTTTTTCTTTTAGTATTGTAAAGTATTTCTGAGTGGCTTTTACACATAGAATTTCCTTTCATGTGTTTGTCATCTTGTTAAGGTAAATATGAATTAAAATATTGATTCTGTTATTACGCATCCAATACATTATTATTGTTCATTGAATTATATCAAAGGAAAAAAATACCGAGGGAATTATCATATTTTTAAAGTAGCCTATTTGATATGCAAGGGATGAAAATGGTGCGGATATTTATTCGACCGTCCGATTCGACCCAGAACAAATGTGAACTAAATTTGGATAGTTATAGGGATATCCGTATATTTTTTTTTTTCAAATACGGATACAAATACGGATATCTTAGACGGATACCAAATACAAATATGATATCATGATTATCCGCCCGATATGGGATAATCCGGTAATTTATCGGATATATCACACTTTCGCCAAAAAAAACGGATGTATCCGAAGAGAGCGCGTAACAAAGCAATTCGTTGTCCCGTGTCTTGCCTCTCATTTTCGCTCAGGTCTCTGTAGCCGATGTGGGACAAAAACTTTACCTCACATAGCTGAAGGTCGAAAGCGGTGATGCACATGCCCACACGCCCGCACCCCACGACCACGACCCTTTGGACAACCCAACGATTCTATACCAACAACAACGTGTCCGTTCCATCGGCACTTCGGGCTGGTCGGCGATCCACGGCGGCCCACAAATGACTCATGAGCATGTTGCTTTTTACTCAATATCCGAATAGATATTTGTATTCGACATTCTCCGAATAGGTTTAAGACCGTATTCGATACTTATTATTCGTATCCGAATCGAGACAATCCGTGATTCGTATGTGTATCAGGACCCTATCTCGTGTCCGAATCCGAATCCGATAGAAATATGAAAACAAATATAACATGAGTGATATCCGTTCAGTATCCGATCCGTTTTCATCGCTAAACGGGTTGCTTTCGGTTGATGGTTTTGCGGTGATAAACCGGTTTGTATTGTTTTGTCGTGAGAGAAAAACAACGTACCATGGTTGATAAGTCCAAGCAAACGAGGGCCAGCGAAGATATTGGATTTCATACATGTTAGATCCGTTTTTATTGCCTAAGATTGAATTTATGATACAATTAAATTGTTGCATATTTATCCAACTTTACAATTTTGAAGTATGAGATCTTAATTTCGTTATGTAAAATGAGTTGTTGGTCTATCGAATTCGGTATGCGCATCTCCAACAATTTGGTATATTAGGTTGAGATCCTTCAATTTTTGTAAAAAAAAAAGACAAAAGCATGTCTTCAACGGTTTGGCATACCACTTGGCAAATTTTAGCAATTGGGGAAAAAAGTCCTCGACGCGCAAATATACGCTCACGTATTGGACTGCCATCGGCGTTTTTCTTGCGACTCCTTCTCCCGACCAGCGCAATCTCCATGGAGGTGCCGCTGCTCCCGTTCGCCTCCCTCATGTGACGGGGACAAGGATCGGCCGCCTCCCCGCGCACAAGTACCCCGCGTCCGGTGTGCGTGCTCATCGACCTCGATGACTCCCATCTCTCCTCCGGCGTTGCGCGCGTCTCCCGTCTCGGGACGCGATCTCCTACGAGAAGATGTAGAAGAAGGACACAAACACAATTTTGTTTTACTCTTAAGGTTCTTGATGTAGAGGGAAGTTTTTGATCTAATAGGATCGGTTTTTTATGCCTCAACCCTTCAAGTACAAGGTGTAGTATCCGAATTCACGCACACACCACCACACACACTCACGACCACATGCGCACGTGCACACACACTATATGCGTAAGCTAGACCTACAACCTATACCTATGAAACTTCATGTGGCCGAGAGGTATCCGAAGTCGACACCAAGCTTCGAACGTAATGGGAAGCTCACCTAACCATTGTGGCGCACCCATGCGTGAGGCGGGACTGCGCAAAGATACTGCAAGAGAAGAAAATGGGGAAAACCCCCGGTAGGAATCATGAGTTGAGCGGAACTTCGAAACACACCGACCCGAGTAGCTCAACCACACGGGGCACTTGCCAAACGAGCTACGACTCGTTCTGATTTGGGATCGGTTAATTAGTGGAAAGTTCAAGATCCTCGGTGAAAAAAAATCTTTTATTTTTACCGTGATTTATGGTTTTTGGGGCCAATTTGGGTTTTTGGGAAGTCAATGTTCTTTGAACTATTGGAGAGGTTTTTTTTACTTGACATATAGTTTTGTGAGTTGGCAAATTTAAAGATTTACCAAATAGAATTTGACAAACTCTTGGAGATGCTCCTAGTATTAGTTAATAGAGACCAAGGTGTCCTAAATTCTAGAGTTGCCTAGGTCATTGTTTTGGTCAATATCGAATTCGGTATGCTTTAGCAACAGCCGGAACATACTCAAATAACATCAGCCAGGTATGCTCTAAGCTGCAACTCTATTGAGAATGATGCCAACTTGTTCTTTTTGTCTAACATTCCTAGGGTTGTATGGTTCATGGCAAATCCACCTATTTGTACCTCTAATCTTCCTCATGAAGATGATGGGATCCAAAATATTCTATCAACTATCATCACCCCTCGGACAAATGATGACCGGATGATTAGAACTCTAAATATTCTTTGGTATTTATGGAAGGCTAGGAATGATAAAAAGATTTAATAACAAAAATTGGACCTTTTGGCACGTTCATCATGCGGATAATGCTGACTTTCGAGTCACTCAAAGTATTTTGTGGGATGATATCCATTTCAATATTGATGAACAAGATACTAATATTGATGAACAGGCACATCAACCCCCACCGAGCCAGGATGGTGATAATCCCACACTCACACTCTCTACTACCCACGAACCTTCGCTTAGTGGTCATATGAATCATTATAACTCTAGTTACACCTACCAAAACCTTTTCAATTCTCGCCCTCATGCTCCTCTATTCGGATTGACATGCCAACTATGTTGGAGGGTTAAGAATTCATACCGATGCCTCCCTAATCCCTCGATCGAATATTGTTTACAACCACGGTATAGGACTTAGAGTCTTCCTAATTAGTTCAAGGCTCCAACAAAATTCAATGTTTACGTTAAAGCTTCTCTTCTTACGGTGTCCTCTGTCTTCACAAAAAGCGGTGCCCTTGCCTTTGCGGGTACCATTGTTGACATGTTGAATGTTATGGAGCCAACTTTTCTCTCTGATAGCCAACAGTTAGTCTCCTATATCAACTCCATTGACACAATTCACATTCCCAGTCGGGATGCCAAATTCTACACCCAAACTTTACGCAAATTAGGGCAAGTAAAAAACTATAAAGTCTACAAGATCTCAAGAACTCACAATAGGATTTGCTCATATTCTAGCTACTCTAGCTCGCCATCATAATGGCCTTGCAGATGTAACCATGACATGTCACAATGCCTCTCATATCTCGAGCTAACCTATAAGGGATGCTCTTGACCATGTAATTTGGGATAACTTATCCTAGCGGTTTCTTGCTTGTAATTTTATAAAGTTTGTTTGTTTTAAAAAAAAAGAATTTGGCATGTTGGTAGTTAACCGGGACCAAGATAGCCTAAATTTTAGAGTTGCCTAGGTCATTGTTTTGGTCAATGGCACTCCACTCATGGTGCAAGACATGGAGCTCCAATTTACTATACAACCCACTTTTCCTTTACTAATTTATTTGTAAATGTTTACCCATAACTAAACACAAGAGTAGCGTTAGTAGTTAACAAGGACCAAGATGTCCAAAATTCTATAACCGTCTATCGAAAAGTCACCCCAATGACCCGATTTCACGTAAAGTTATGCCCTTGTTCACATGTACGAGCCGACAATGAGAGACATACATGGTGTTGACGCTGGCTCTATGTAATTGTTGATAGGTTAAAACCACAACTCTTCCATTGTAGGTTGTACCGTATTGTCTTGTTATGGTTCTATAGCATGTACCTTGCTCAGCCTTGGCGAAAAAAGACTCTTCAGGTTTGGAGAGAGAGGACGGTGGAATTAATGTGTTTCTTGCTAGCATACTTCTCATTTTCGCAAACCACACCCTCCATATTTCCCTTTCCTTAAGGGCTTCAACAATAGAGGCATACATGGTGTTAACCCTAGCTCTATGTAGTTGTTGATAAGTTAAAACCACAACTCTTCCATCATAGCACATGAGCGTATTGTCTTGTTATGGTTTCATAACATGTATCTTGCTCGATCTTGGGTGTGTTTAGATATCCGAAAATTAGCATTGTAGCAAACCGAAAAGCACTGTAACATTTTTCGTTTGTTTGTGGTACATATTATCCTATCATGATGTAACTAGGCTTAAAAGAATGAGTAAATTGCACTATAGGTACCTAAACTATTTTGTGTTTCCCAGATAGGTACTCTAACTAAAAAAGTAACTTCTGGGTACTCAAACTATCTGTCTCATGCCCAAAGGTAAAACCACGCCACATATGCACTAGGAGCTGACGTGTCGAGCTGGCTCACCCTGCCAGCATGTGCATGCCATGAAAAATGACCCTTGTGTCCATCCTCTCCCCTCTTGCTATATTACTTCCATGTGGACCCTGCTTGTCATCATCTACCTCCGTCCATGGCGTAGGGAGCCGCATCAACATCAGGAACCAGGCTCGGGGGGGATGATCAACCTCTCGCACTGCCACTTCTCCGGCCCTATCCCGGCGAGCTATGGACCAAATCGCACCTCGAGGGCATGCGCATCTAGGCATCCAACCAATAAATAAACCGACGCAAAGCCAAATCAAGTTGACTACGAAATTTATCCAAGCTCAAACAAGTCAAACGACTCCTGTTCTTGTCAAAAGTATACAAATACCTTCCTCCTCGCCGCGGCCACCACCAACCATCATTGCCACATGATGGCTGCCATGGCCATGCATATGCCCGGTTGCTGCTCCTCCCCACCTTACCATTCCTAGAATCCTAGCAGTGCACGCGATGGCAGCAGCTGCGAGAAGCTGCACGCCGAGGACATGCGGCAACGGGCAACCTGGCGGCATCGCCTACCCGTTCTGGCTCCAGGACCAGCAGCCATCCTCCTCCTCGCGCCGCCGCCGTGCGAGCCGAGCACCTTCCAGTGGACTGTCGCGGCGGCGGCAGCGGCGGGGCTGGGCGCTCGTTCGTGGCGCCTACAAGATCCTCCGCGTGTCCACGCCCGACCCACCGCGTCGTGGTTGTCAACGACAACGTCCAGACCGCCGCCGGCAGGTGGGAATGCGAGATCGACTACTCGGTCATGCGGAGATGGGTCCTCCGCTAAGCGGCGCGGCGCTGGGATTATCCGGCTGGCGAGGGCGGGTACCTGCTTTGGAATGGCGGGCGCCGCCTTGAGATCGCACGAATGCAATCCTATCGAGTGGCCGGTCTTGCGGGTACGACTCGGCGCGGATGGGTTCGCCTCGCATTTGGTCGCCCACTCGCTCGGCTTGCTATTAAAGATGATGACAAGTAGGTGGTAGGGACATAAGGGTCATTTTCCATGGCACGCACATTACGCCGGCACGGTGAGTTGGCTCGCCACGCCGGCTCCTAGTGTACGCGTGGCGTGTTTTGTACCTTTTTAGTGCATGAGAGGATAGTTCGAGCACCTAGATGTTACGTTTTTAGTTGAAGTACCTATATGAGAAACTTTCGGTAGTTTAGGTACTTACAACGGTGCAATTTACTCTAAAAGAATCATTCACAACGTTACATCTAACGATGTAATTAGTCATTTTGTATAAACAGATTTTATACTGCGAACATGCCCTTTTTAGTGCATTTAATGTTTCGATGTGATTAAAATTTAAAAATTTTAGAGAAAAGTTTGGAGCTAAACATACCAAGACGGTGGAATTATTGTGTTTCTGGCTAGCATACGTCTACTACACCACATTGCGTTCCTTTTCAGTTGAAGCCATCGGCGCTTGTGCAAGATGTTCCCAGGCCACAGAGTTCCAGTCCTATTTCCAGGTCCCCTATTTCCCTAGCCCGCCCCTAACCCCACAATCCAAACGCCACCTAGGGTTTTGTTTGCAAACCCCAATCCAAATCCCCGGCTACATCCCCCGCCGCCGTCGTCGCCGTCGCCGTCACCGCGACCACCTTTGGTCGTCGCTACCGGAGCGCGCCGCGGGCGCGGGCGCTTAAGCGATGGCGAACCGCACGGACCCCCTCGCGAAGAGCATCCACGGACGAACCCACAAAACCTGGTGGAGAAGATCGTGCGCTCCAAGATCTACCAGAGCACCTACTGGAAGGAGCAATGCTTCGGCCTCACCGCGGAGACGCTGGTCGACAAGGCCATGGAGCTCGACCACACTGGCGGAACCTACGGCGGCAACCGCAAGCCCACCCCTTTCCTCTGCCTCGCGCTCAAGATGCTGCAGATCCAACCGGACAAGGACATCGTAGTCGAGTTCATCAAGAACGAGGATTACAAGTACGCCCGCTTCCTTATCTCCGCTATTTGTTTGAAATTGGTTCCTGTACTGTGTTTTTAATCCATTCGAATAACTTAAGAATTCCTTCGCCTTTTGACTGACACAGCATCCATGTTGCTGTTCTGCGTTTTCTTGTAGGTATGTTCGTGTTCTCGGGGCCTTCTATCTGCGCCTCACTGGCACCATTGCCGACGTCTACCAGTACCTTGAGCCGCTCTACAACGACTACCGCAAGATCAGGCACAAGCTCAGCGATGGACGTATGCTCCCGCGTCCCCTGAATTTACAGTTTTCTTTTTTCCTCCTCGAAACTCTGATGTTTTTCACACTACAGTCATAATAATATAATTGAAACTAGGGGCCTGCATTTACATGGGTATTTCATTTTCATTTCAGGGTTCACACTTACCCATGTTGATGAGTTCATTGATGAGCTGCTGACCAAGGATTACTCCTGTGATACAGCCCTGCCTCGCATCCAGAAAAGGTTTGTTTTTAGTTCAGTGGGTCGAGCGGTGCTCTTGAAAATTATTTTGCTTGTTGCAATTTGCATTGGCATACTCATATTTTTTTAAAAAAAAATCTTGAATGCTCAGTGTTGTCTCATATATGGCATTTCTGGATTGTTTGAACAGATGGGTTCTTGAAGCGTCTGGAACTCTGGAACCGAGAAGAAGTGCACTTGAGGATGATTTTGAGGAAGAAGAGGAAGACAAGGAGGAACAGCCTATGGAAATTGATGAACCTAACGGTCATGAAAATGTGAGCACTTTAGAAGTGAATCTGTGTAATGAATCTACCAAGTTTATTAATGGCATGCTGAATCCGCTTTTTTCTTCTTTTCAGGATAATCATCGTGGAAGGAGCCCTGCAAGGAACGGGATAGGGACCGTGACCGGGACCGGGACAGGAAACACGAAAGGCATCATAGGTATGCTCCTCATGAACTGCACTGGACTCTTATACCAACTTTACTATTAATTATTCTTACTCTTTCTTCAACTTAATGTGTCTAGCATCAATGTTGCGTCTAGCATTGGATATGTGAACCGAAGGTGTTTTGGTTTTGAAAAAGCTGAAATTTCAACGATGTTCTGATGATGTATCAAAATATCATTCTTAATTTGTGACGTCTAGTCTGGGTGCTTTGATTCTTAATCTTGATATCATATACGGAAGCTGTTGCTGCATCATTGCAGTGATTTATATCTGTATCAAAATATCATTCTTAATTTGTGACGTCTAGTCTAGATGCTTTGATTCTTAATCTTGACATCATATACCGGAAGCTGTTGATGCATCATTGCAGTGATTTATATCAGTGTTACTGCCATGGCATTTTAATATCAAGAGCCATTGGTAGGTATACCACTTCCGACAGTGAAAATTGTGGCTCTGCCAGGTTTCTCTGCACTGATAGTGTGCAGCGAGAAGTATGATGGGTCAAACAGATACATAATCATAAATAATCTTGAATAGAATATCTTGCTTATTGAATTTCAATGCTGTTGTTTTAGTTCACATTTTGAGTCCATTGCATTCCTTTTTCCCCCTTTGTTTTTCATGTTTTCCTGCTTATGTCACTGACACATTTTCAGGCTTTGAGAAGTAATAAGCCTATTTGCTGTCATGGAACTATGAAAGTTCTTTTTTTTTTTTTTTGAGGGGGTGGGCGGGTCATGTATAGAAGTGTATTCTGTATAGGGTTTTGTTGATTATGGCATATGTTTTTAGTGACCAGCTAAACAAATGGTTATATTAATGATTTTGTTTCCTTCTAGTAAAGCATGGCTGTTAGGGATAAAAATGTTGATGACTTTGTATATCATGTG
The DNA here is from genome assembly GCA_015847255.1 of Hyparrhenia diplandra. NCBI lineage: Eukaryota > Viridiplantae > Streptophyta > Magnoliopsida > Poales > Poaceae > Hyparrhenia > Hyparrhenia diplandra. The sequence continues at coordinate 268,879 of JADLZK010009866.1, forward strand.
TGACAATTTTTTTATGGTATAGTAACTTTGGGGGCTGGTTTTTATCAAGCAAAATATGAATCATCTTATGTAGTTTCTGAGCACACAGTTTAAAACTGCTTAATACTTGACTAACAATAAAGATCAGGTGCTGATAAGTTAATGGATCAGAATTCCATGGCATTGTTAAAACTAGAATATAATCTTGAATTGGACCTCTAGACAGTATGGTAACCATTTATCTTGCTAAACAAACTTGTTCCATTTGATTATCATGTAAAAGTACATATACAGATTTAGTTATTTGATTGTTCCTCCACTGGTGGATGATGATGTCTTGAATAAGTTTAATTTAGGATTTTTGGTTACTTTGATTGCAGTGACTATTGATGTTTGCTGATTTAATGCACTTTTATGCCTGTTTTACAGGGACAGAAATTATGATAGAGATCGGGATTATGATAGGGATTATGGGAGAGGGCGGGAAAGAGACCGAGACGAGAGATCGTGAAAAGAGACAGAAACCGGGATAGGGATCGTGACCGCCACCGACTTCGAGGCGATGACTACAATCGTGACAGGGATCGAGACAGGGAGAGGGATGGTAGGGAAAGGGACCGCCGGGACAGAGACCGTGGCAGGCACAGGAGCCGATCAAGGAGCAGAGATCGACGGGACAGAGACCGGGAAGATGGAGAGTACCGCAGGAGGCGTGGTCGTGGCAGTGCGAGTCCTCGAGGGCGTGTTGAGGATGGTGGGTCAAGAGAGGAACCCAAGAGGAAGAAGGAAAAAAAAAAGAAGGGTGAAGGAAATGCTCGGACCCTAATGACCCAGAGATCATAGAAATGAACAAGCTACGGGCCTCACTCGGGTTGAAACCACTGAAGTAGTTTACACGGAAATGTTCAACTGGACCTGCATCCAACCTTTTTGTGCTGGACTTTTTTCAGCCTGATGTAATTAAATTGTTTGATGTAATTCTTAAAAAAATTGTTTGATGTAGTTATTGCATCAAGGCTTTAATTTAGGATTTTTGGTTCCTTTGATTGCAGTGACTATTGATGTTTGCTGGTCTATTGCAGTACATTTTTTTTAAAAAAATCTTGTGGCACTGCTGTAGCCTAAGTTAAAGTTTGCGGTAACGGCAGTCATGGAAGCGAACAGTGGTAGTGCAGACTACAGACGCAGAAGAAAAAGTTGAAACAGAGAGTAGGATGCCCCAAGGTGGCAGTGCGATGCGATTTTCTTCGTGTCATTTTTATGAAAAATTTCTACTTTCTTGTTCTGGCACGTGCTACTGCACTGCAGTCATCATTGGATTTCATGCTGGTAGTTTAGAGGAGGTAGTAATTTGATTTTTATTTATTTTATATGAACGGAGGGAGTAGACATCAGGCCTATACCGGCTTTTTGGCCGAAGTCTGATTTTTCTCCTTTTCCCTCGAACGAGCATCCAAACCTTCCTGACGACTGCTTGGCACGCCGGGCCGGCTCAGATTTTAACAGAACCTTGAACTTGTATCATTACTCATTGATTACTTAACATGATGCTGCATTATATGAAAAGTTAGTTCTCTGGGGAAACCAGAAAAAAAAAAGAAGAAAATAAAAGTATATTTGAACATCGTTTCTGTGTGTTATGTTTTTTTCACCTCAGTAAAGGTCCACTACAACAGCTGTGTGTTATGTCTTTTTCACCTCAGTAAAGGTCCACTACAACAGCTCAAACTAAAAGGTTTCAAGCTGTTCTATTTCTGCGATGTCTTAAAGCAAAACCAGCATTTCGAGCACAGCAAGCAGGCATGACTAAAGGAAATGACAGCATTACTGGCCTACGGACATCAGAATCTTCCAGCTTAACTGCATGTGCAAGGGCAATGGCGCGACAAAGCTCAGCTTCTCCAGGTCAGAGAAATCGTGGTCACCATCTGAAGACTGCAGCTGCTGCATAGCTGCTGAGATGTCAGGAAGGATCATCTGCTTGCAGTGTAGATGAAGCTGTGGCTGCTGCTCAGCTATGCTTCCACCGCCCAAAGCAAGCCCAAAGGGAAGCTTCCTTTTCTTGAGCAATTCCTCGTCGACTGTTTGTGGCATGGGAAGAGGCGTCCAGCTCTGGTGCGCTTGCCGTCCGTACTTGTAATCCCCAACGATTGGTGTTCCTAGAACCTCCGCACAATGGACTCGGAGCTGGCTCAGTTCAAGAATAAAAATGAGAGTTTTTCAGAGTGGTTAGTATTAGATGACTCTTCATGTACCTTGCAAGTACAACGAAACCAGTTTGTTCACAGATAAATGACATAGGAGTATTATAGTTACCTGATGCTTCCTCCCAGTTCGAGGGAATAGTTCTAACCAAGTGTACCCTAAAATTATTAGCAAACTTCAATATTATTTATTAAATCACAATATAACAGTTATATGAAAGTAATTTCACACCATATTAGTATGGACTTTCCTTAACTCAAAGCAATTTCACTGCATCACCTTTTTTGCTGCTTACTGACAATATCCCAAACCCATCACCAAAAAAGGACAACAAGATTGAATAAAATGATGCATCATAATTCAGCAATCTACTTCATTTGCTAAGCTTACAGTGGCTATCATCATCCAGGACACCTATGTTGACCACTGGGATCCCTGCACAGGTAAGCAACTTGCTTACCAGCACACCCACACACACTTTGGCTAAAGGTAGGAGTTGAGCTCAGCGCGCGTGCGCTGCACGAGCTGCAGCAGCAGCAGCTCTGAAACTCTGAATGTGGCAACTGAAACTGCCCTTTCCAATTGCATAGAGGTAGTATACACACACACTACAAGTACCTAGTAAGGTACTACTCCTATGTCCTCTAGGACATGGCTGATTTCAGCCCACTACTTGGTATGGCTGGGGTATGCCAATAACAACTACTATACTACCTAGTACTAGGAATGGCCTAAAGCCTTACTGCTACAGCAACCAGGAGCTGACCGATTGACTGCTTCTGATCAAATTCAGAGAGGGGGGTCAGCAGCAGATTATGTCTTACAACCTAATGTTATAGCACTGAGAAACTATATTGCAGTTTAATGCATCTCCTTGAATGAATTTGTTTATATTCATATCTGATTTGATATCTGTTTGACGTTGTTTTTATCAGCAGCATAGTGGCCCCAGAGTTCTACACTATCTGATGCTACTTATTCCATTTTGAAATGATAATAATTTACTTATCCGTACAAAAAATAAAATGCATTTTCTCCTCAATATGCATTTTTTTTCTTGCCTACCTTGAGGACAAGACTCAATCACACGGTACTCTGTCAAAGCATCTTGAACAGAAGCAGTATTTGAACCAGCGCAAACAGTCAGACGCTCCGACCTGCCATCTTGTAATGCAACCTATGAAAGTGCAAGGCTTAACCATAAGATACTACTGAAGGAAAGAGCAATCAATATAGTGGGTGAACAAACCATATGGAAAACGAAGAAGAGCTCTGAAATGGATCAGAGTTCCAAAAGGTGTAGAAAAAGAAAAAAGAAAAGTTTGAGACAAACAGACATACTGGAGTTCTATTCCAAAAGGTAAACCAAAACTCACTGACAAACTTCAGAGAAACAAAATATTCCACCTAACAACCGACATGCATAGTTGATTGACCTGTACATAGAACAGAAACCTTTTCTATATATATTATAAATTCGTCGCCAATTTACATCACGGAACTATGGAAGACTGTTTCAATTAAATATTTGTTGTCTCAGCATGACTGTTTCAGTTTACATGCATATATATTTATTATAAATTCCATCGCCAATTTACAGGTAAAGCTGCCACACCTATCAGGTCTGCTGTTTGCTTGATCAGCAAAGCTTGGCGCGCCACAGTTTTCGTACTAGTCCATGGTGGAGGATTTTTGCGTAGACTTGGCGTGGCACACTACGGCTGTGAACCAGGCCATATGAACCTTGCTATATATTAGACTATATTGTACAGGTCCATTCTCAATGCACAGTAATTTGGATGAGCCACCAGATTAGTGGATCATGCTGCCATGGTCGTACAGGTGTTGAGCGACTCAGTTGTATAAATAGCTATTCCCTTGCCTTTTTACACACAGGAAACAACATCAAGGTTTTGAGGGGTCCAGTGAGTGCATCTCTTCAGCTGGGCGAGCACATAAGAGATTCGATTTGCTGAGTAATGAGCATTTCATCAGTCAGAGACTCAGAAGTGACAAAAAACCACCTCAGGGGGCATAAGTGTGGTTTTGTACTCTTTTGGGCTAAATAGGCACAATTTTAGTTGAGAATGTCAAATGGACTTCTCTTTCCGAAATAAGAAACTCCTGCAAGTTTGCATGCACAGGTATCTCCACTGAGCATGAAAGAAAATAAAGTAAATGGATGAGACCTAAATATCTTTCGTCATACTTCAACCCAATATGGAAAAAATCTTTTGAACTGGGATGGTCAAGATAAGTAAGAGAAATACTATGTTGAGATTACAAAGAACGAAGCAACAGGCTCCAGATCAAATTCTGAAAAGCAAATAAAAAACATTACTGGCTACAAGTTGCTTTATGATTCTTTTGGTCTGATTCGCCAGGGCAACCATCTTATTCTCAAGCAATAATGCATACAATGATGGAAAATTGCTAACTGATGTCTCTGATTAGGCCTGGGCATTTGGTTAATTCGGTGAAATCGGTTAACCATTGTTGAAATGTGTTAAGTTGCACGGACCGACCAGCTCAACCCAAAAGCTTAAGCAGTTGGGAAGAGGTGGGCAATGCACTTATACACATTTGAATCGGTCGGTGTGCGCCCTAGTTATTTGGACCGGACCAGACCGGCGGTGACCGGTAAAAGACCAAACCGAGCCTTGGCTGGCCGGTTCACCTTAGAAGACCGGTAAGCAATCGAGCCGGAAAAATCCGTCTGAAAGGCGCCCGGTTTTTTGTGGAACGGTGAACCGGCCGGTTTTCGCCGAGCGGAAGGTTCTTGCTAGGACTGCTGCAGTGGAGCGTGTTCGCGGCTGTGATTGGTCCCCGCATGGCCTGTTGCTGCATGCAGCACCTGCCGCTAGTGGGCGGGGCTGCTCGGCTTGGGCTGTGCGATGCCGTGTGACTCAAGTGTGTGAGCATCCATCGTTTTTCTTTATTTTATTTTCAAAATTTCATAACTATTTCATATAAGCTCTAAATTGGACAAATAGATACACATTTTAATTATCTCAACAAGCTCTACGCAATAGTGTACTATATTTTAATTTTAACATCCAAGATTGTTTTTGAACATTCAATATTTGAATTACTATTCTAGTCATTTTTGCACCAATTTGTAAGTGCTCCAAATTTATTTATAAATCTAGTAAAACAAATCTAGAGCACCCATATACGTGTGTAGATTAGTGGGAAAGCAAGTTATATAATTGTGTTTTATCATCTCATTTTTATATGTGATCAAATATATGTTGCTAATTATTTAATATATGTTTTCCTCAAAAAATTTAGTATTATACTGGACGGTTCATGGAGGATCCGAGGGAGGATCACTGGGCGGCGGTCAAGCGACTTCTTCGCTACGTCCGGGGAGCGGTAGAGTTGGGGATCATCTTCCCCAAAGCGCGGCGGACTGCAGCTGACGGCGTTCCGAGGCGCCGCCAAGGCCAAGGATGGTGAGCCGAGGCTCACGGCGTTCAGCGACGCGGACATGGCGGCGATATGGATGGGCGGCGGAGCACCTCTGGCGTGCTCGTCTTCCTCGGCGGGCGCCGATCGCGGGCGGCCTGGCGGCGAAGATGGTGGCCTTGTTCACGTGCGAGGCGAGTGCGTGGCTGCGGCTACCGCGGCATGCCAGGTGGTGCGGCTGCCGCCGACCGTTGGGTGAGCTCATCGGCGTTGAGGTTCGCCCCACCCGGCGCTCAAGGTGGACAACCAGCCGGCCATTGCTTTGGCAAAGAACCCGGTGCTCCACGACAGAGCAAGCACATCGGCGTGAAGTTCCATTTCCTTCGGGATTGTGTCGATGGAGGGACAGCTTGTCATCGAGTTTCGTCGAGACGGGCGACAACTCGGCGACATCCTCACCAAGTCACTTTCGGACGCCCGGGTTCATGGAGCTCGAGAGGTTTGATTGGCATGGTGGAGGTCAAAGGCTAACAGCAAGGATTAGGGGAAGAATATTAGAAGTAATCCTTGTGTTTAGTGCTAATATTAGTAGAATACTATGGAAGTATCTAGTGGCAAATTGCGGCGGGGTTGGCAGTACTGCGGTAGGCTGTTTTTACTTAGGTACTACAGCTGTTAGACGCTAGTAGTAGTAGTCAATTTTGTTTTGCTAAGTGTGTAGCTGGTATACAAATTGTTAGGAAGCAAGTTGGTTGCAAAACCGACTATGTAATGCTATAAATATGTACCCATAGGCAAAGCAATAAAGCGGTTCATCTTGCCACCATATTTGAGTTCGAGTTTCAGCCAACGCCGAAACAAGAGCGAGGCTGTGTGTGTGGGTTTAGAGAGCTCGGCTCTTGTTCAACCTTGGGACAAGGAGAAGAGAGCAGAGGTGAGCTGATTGCTCACCTTGGTTGTTGGTTCAGCGACCAACAAGTGGTATCGAGCCGCACACCGGGTCGTTCCTAGCCCACCGGCGGAGCGATGGCGGCCGACATCGAGACCGAGCCGGCGGGAAGTCGGGCCGGGGGCGGGCGGGCGGCGAAGTGGCGCCAGGGAGGTCGCGGGTGAGGACGGTGAGGGAGATGAGCTCGCGGGGCGGCGCGGCTCACCCGCACCAACTACGGCGAGTGGGCGGTGCTCATGCGTGGAAGCTCAAGGCGCGCCATCTCGGAAGGTGATGACCGAGGGCGTCGGCGGGGAGGGACGGCGGTGTCCGCCATGGATGCTCGCTTTCGCCCACCTCGTCGGAGTTCCACGAGGCAATCGGGCGGAGCGGTCGGCGCACGCAGGCGTGGAAGATCTTTGGAGTCATCGCGTCGGCTCGGATCGCGCCAAGAAGGCGAAGATCCGGCGGCCGCTGCGGAAGGACTTCAACGACGCCATGGTTCCGCCACGGCGAGGCGTGGAGGACTTCGCGGCCGACTCGGGTCGGTGAGCGGATGGCTTCCCTCGGGAAGAAGGTGGAGGACGAGGGCGTCGTCTCGAAGTCGCTCTGCGCGTGCCCACCCAAACACGCCCGCGATGGCCATGACCATCGAGGCAACGGCGATTTGGACACGGGTCGCTCGAGGATGTCGTGGGTCGCCTCCTTTGGCGGAGGCGGACCGGCCAGGACCGGTTCGAGGGAGAAGAAGGACGGCATACGGGAAGTCGTTGCTCACCGAGAAAGGTGGAACGCCGCGCATAAAGCGGCGTCTGGGGAGAACTCTTCCACCGCGGTGGAGGCGGCGTGCGAAGAAAAGGAAGCAGTGCAACCGCTGGCAAGGGGAAAGAAGAAGGATCGACCCCAACGGGTGCCGCAAGTGCGGCAAGTCCGGTCAGGCGGGCAAAAGGAGTGCCGGTGAAGAAGGAGAAGGAGGAGAAGGTGGAGGCCCACTTTGTGGCTCACGAGGAGAGCGGCGACGACCACGCGCGCTAATGATGGCGCAATCTGGCGTCTTTGAATGGCGCGGCTGAAGAGGCGGAGACGGAAGCGAAGGATCTGCGCCGCAGGCACGTCACTTGACGAGAGCCAAAGGTGTTGTTGGGCGCGGTCGGCGACGAGCTCGGCGAGGTGGTGGTACGGACAGGGCCAGCAACCACATGACGGGGGAACAAGGCCGTCTTCTCCGGCTTCGACGAGAACAAGACCGGGACGGTCAAGTTCGGCGACGGCTCGCGGGTGGACATCCGCGCCAGGGGGCACCATCGTCTTTAGGTGCCGGAACGGGAGCAACGCGCGCTACGAGGATGTACTACATCCCCGGTAGCGCCGAGCATCATCTTGGGGCAGGCCGGACGAGCGCGACTCGATGTTCACATCAAGTCCGGCTCTTGCGGCCGTGGCGGGGATCGGAATCGGGCGGCTACTTATTAAGGTAAAGCGCTCCGTAATCGGTTGTATCTTCCGGAGTTGAAGGTGGAACAACCGGTGTTACGGCGGCGGCGTGCCGGAGGGAGCCGTGGGCGTGGCACAGGAGGTTCGGTCATCCGAGCCGAGGCGCTTCGGCCGCTGAGCAAGATGGTGGCCGCCTCGCCGCAGACACGCACGCGTCGGCGAGCTATGTGACGGTACCGGGTCGGGGGAAGCGAGAGGAGGCTCGCGTTTCCCAAGGCGGCGGGTATCGCTTGGCGGACAAGCTCGAAGCTGGTCCATGGGGACCTTTGCGGGCCAATCACGCCGGCGACGACAAATGGAAGGAGGTACTTCCTCCTTGTTGACGATCACAGCCGCTACATGTGGTCGCGACTTCTCACGAGCAAGAACGGCGGAGGCCATCAAGCGCTTCAAGGCACGGGCGGCGGACTCGGGGAAGAAGCTGCGGGTGCTCGGGGGCGGACCGCGGCGGCGAGTTCCGCGGCGGTGGAAATAAGCTTAGCTCTTGCGAGGAGGAAGGGGTGGTGCGCCACCGATTTGCGCCATACACGCCACGCGAGAATGGCGTGGTGGAGCGCGAAAACAAACTATCGTCGGCATGGCGCGCTCCCATGATGAAGCGCGGCGTATGTGAATGCAGGGGAGGCGGTGAACACGGGCGGGTGTTCATCCTCAACCGATCGCCGACCAAGGCTCGAAGGGGATGACGCCGTTGCGGCGTGGCACGGCGCAAGCCTAATGTCTCGCACCTGCGCACCAACCGGCCGCATCGGCCATGTGAAGGCCACCGGCCGGGCCTCTCGGCAAGTCCGGAGGGACAGGAGCACCCGCATGGTGTTCCTAGGCTACGAGGACGGGTCCAAGGCGCCTTCGCCTCTATGATCCGGCCGGCGGCAAGGTGGCGATGTCCCGAGACGTCATCTTAGGCGGCGTCGTGGAGCCGGGACGGGCCGCGGGGGGAGGAGCAAGGCGGCGAAGCTCAAGCGACTCGTTTGTCGTGGAGCGATTGGTGATCCATGGCCACGGCGAGGCCGGGTGGAAGCGCCGGGCCGAGGAAGCTCAGCGGAGGGAGCTCGCGACGGCGAGAGGTGGTGGAGCCATCGAGTCCGGCCGGTGGCGGGTTCCCCGTTCGCCGGGGACAATGGCGGAGCAGATCCCCTTTTCGCCCAACAGGGGACACCGGGCGGGCAACAACGATCGAGTACGCCACCCCACCCTCCAACGTCTCGGAGTTCGTGCGCGCATTCCACGGAAGGGGAGGAGGTGCATTCGCCCGCATGGACAATGTCGTGGGAGATGCGGCGGTGCGGACCTGGCGGCAGCGGTTTTCGGCGGCGATCCCACTCGCACCCGATGAGTGCGAGAGGAGCCGCCCGACGTTTCTTGTCGCGCGGGCGACGGCGTGGCGGAAGGCGATGCTGGAGGAGATGCAGGCGATCGAGGCCAATAAGACCTGGGAGTTGGTCGATCCGCCGGCGGGTTGCCGGCCGATCGGACTCAAGTGGGTCTTCAAGGTCAAGCGTGACGAGCGTGGTGCCGTGGTGAAGCACAAGGCGCGGCTCGTGGCACGCGGCTTCGTGCAGCGCGAGGGGATCGACTTCGAGGAGGTTTTCGCGCCGGTGGCACGTATGGAGTCGGTGCGGCTCCTCCTCGCGCTTGCAGCGGCCAAAGACTGGCAAGTCCATCACCTCGATGTCAAGTCTGCCTTCCTCAACGGCGACTTGGTGGAGACAGTCTTCGTCAAGCAGGCGCCGGGCTTCGTCGTCAAGGGAGCAGAGCACAAGGTGCTACGACTGCGCAAGGCGCTCTACGGGCTACGCCAGGCTCCGCGGGCGTGGAATGCCAAGCTTGACGCCACCATGACGGAGCTTGGGTTCACGCGGTGTGCCACGGAGCATGCCCTGTACACCCGCCGACGGGGGAAGGAGCATCTCATCGTCGGGGTGTACGTGGACGACCTCATCGTCACCGGGGCACGCGCGCAGGACATCGCCGGCTTTAAGGAGGAAATGGCCGCCAGGTTCAGGATGAGCGACCTAGGCGTGCTGTCCTACTACCTCGGCATCGAGGTGAAGCAGGGTGAGGACGCCATCAGGCTTGGGCAGCGGGCTTACGCACAAAAGCTGCTCGAGCGGGCAGGCATGGCGGGCTGCAAGGCGGTGGCGACGCCGATGGAGGAGCGCATCAAGCTCACAAAGGAGAGCACGGCGGCGAAGGTGGACGCGACGCTCTACCGGAGTATCGTCGGCGGACTGCGCCGCTCACTCACACACGCGACCGGACATCGCGTTTGCGGTCGGTTATGTGAGCCGGTTCATGGAGGATCCGAGGGAGGATCACTGGACGGCGGTCAAGCGACTTCTTCGCTACGTCCAGGGAACGGTAGAGTTGGGGATCGTCTTCCCCAAGCGCGGCGGACTGCAGCTGACGGCGTTCAGCGAGGCGCCGCCCAAGGCCAAGGATGGTGAGCCGAGGCTCACGGCGTTCAGCGACGCGGACATGGCAGGCGATATGGATGGGCGGCGGAGCACCTCTGGCGTGCTCGTCTTCCTCGGCGGAGCGCCGATCGCCTGGCAGTCGCTGAAGCAGAAGATGGTGGCCTTGTCTACGTGCGAGGCAGAGTACGTGGCTGCGGCTACCGCGGCATGCCAGGTGGTCTGGCTGCGCCGACTGTTGGGTGAGCTCATCGGCGTTGAGGTTCGCCCACCGGCGCTCAAGGTGGACAACCAGCCAGCCATTGCACTGGCAAAGAACCCGGTGCTCCACGACAGGAGCAAGCACATCGACGTGAAGTTCCATTTCCTTCGGGATTGTGTCGATGGAGGACAGCTTGTCATCGAGTTCGTCGAGACCGGGCGACAACTCGCTGACATCCTCACCAAGTCACTCGGACGCCTCAGGTTCATGGAGCTCAGAGGTTTGATTGGCATGGTGGAGGTCAAAGGCTAACAGCAAGGATTAGGGGAAGAATATTAGAAGTAATCCTTGTGTTTAGTGCTAATATTAGTAGAATACTATGGAAGTATCTAGTGACAGCTGCAGCAGGGTTGACAGCTGCAGCAGGGCTTTTTTACTTAGGTACTACAGCTGTTAGACAGCTAGTAGTAGTAGTCAATTTTGTTTTGCTAAGTGTGTAGCTGGTATACAGCTGTTAGGAAGCAAGTTGGTTGCAAAACCGACTATGTAATGCTATAAATATGTACCCATAGGCAAAGCAATAAAGCAGTTCATCTTGCCACCATATTGAGAGTTGATTTTTCAGCCATTTGAAACAAAGCAGGGCTGTGTGTGTGGGTTTAGAGAGCTCAGCTCTTGTTCAACCTTGGGACAAGGGAGAAGAGAGCAGAGGTGAGCTGATTGCTCACCTTGGTTGTTGGTTCAGCAGCCAACATGGTAGAGGCAATTTAAGTCCTCCACACCTTTATTTTCCACGTTTGCGCCTCTCTCTGGCTGCACGTGAGTGGGGGCGTTGAAACGTGTATAAGCTTTTGGGTTGAACCGGGGTGCGTGCAACTTAACAACCATAGCACATATTATCCTTCTATGGTAGATAATGCAACATAATTGTATTAATTAGAAAGCACCTAACAAGAAATGGAACATGCAATAAAACAAAAGGAAAAGTAACAAATAACACTTCTCAAAAAATAAAGTCTCATAGAAATATATTTCAATATGCAAATGGGCACAATTTTACTGTTTAATATAATAAGTTAGAAAAGAATTTCGGTTAATCAGGTTAATCAGGTTAATGCCAGGTTAAAACCGAGTAATTTTCTATTAACCGAATAGATCACAAATATTTCGGATAACCGACTTTTAAAGGTTAAATCGGTTTGGTTTGGTTAATCGGTTTTGGTGAATTTTTGCCACCACTATCTACAGTTACACCAAAATACCAACTGAGTGTCTATAGTGCTACTTCACAGGATTTAGGAAGCCAAGTTGATATCAGTGAATAAACATGAACTTCAAGCTTACTCACAGACACAATAATAAAATCTGATAATACTTCAATATCTTGTACTAACACTTTTTTGACTGACTGTAGTGAGTGTAAGAAAGAATAAAAGTGCAAACAAAAGAAGCATTGTAAATGCATGGATAGTCAAACTCAACAAGTAGCTTGTAACAAGCTGTAAACTGGCCTAGCTTGAAACAGAACTTACCAAGATTTTGATAAGATTCATACAATTCAATCATTTTATGAGAAATTCAGGTAGTAATGGATTGGCGGGCATACATGAGAACCAAAGTTGGTCAAATTTTTCAGTATGAACTGAAAGACCAAAACAAATAAGGAAAAAAGGAAAAAAATGGCAGACAGAAACTGCAACTTAAGTCATGCTATCTCTCCTGCGTTTTTTTTAAAAAAAACTTAAGTCCTGCTATCAGGAAAATGAATAACTGCAATTTCACCATTAAAATGTCCTTGGCAAATAATGACTTTGTGAGGACTGTATATAAATGAGGAGAGGATATTTTTTTTTTTATTTTATTTTCTTATTTTAGTGTACCTCAAAGGATATTGTCAGAAGAATACTTTTTTGTAAGCAAGAATATGTCATGGAAATTAATGGATTGCATTGAGCCTCATAAGCGGTGAGCAATATGGCACTATGACACTATCCTATTTACTCAATAACCATCCTAATTACGTGCAGGCGCATGGCCCATAAGGACATCAGATGAGGCGACCCATTGGGCCAGCTATCATCTGTCGTCCATACTCTATAACACTTTTATATTGCTCTATCACATCTCAATGGCAAGTCAAACATGTATTCTTGATTCTGATTTTGCATAATGCATATATAGTTATTTTTTTTTTCTTTCAGTGGCAAAATTGCAACAATGAGTTAAAAGTGACAATCAGTCATTACAGCTGATGACCTAGCAAGTACAAGTTGTTCAATAGTCTCTCGTGCAAACAATGTTCAGACCACTACAAACAAGAAAAAGCGGAAAACTTGCCATTGAGTATCTGTAGAGTATCAAATAGCTTTCAGATATAGAAATACTACTAGTTTGAGATTTTTCAAGAGAATTTCAGGTTATTCAATTGTTACTGAATTGTGCACATTTCTGTCCTATAATTAAGAAAAGATAAAACCAGCAATGAAAAGGTAACAATATCCATACAAACCTTTGCAAGCGGAGCTGACAATAAACCCTTGGGATGCCTAGGTCTTCCAATAACAAGTGCAACATATTTTCTTTGCAGTACTTGTTGAGTACCCTTGACATAATGGAAAATATTTTCAAGATACATAGAAGATACTAACTTTGGAGTTGAATAAGAATACAAAAAATGGTGCCAAACAGAGTAAGATTATTTTAAAACTTACATCACCTAAAGCATCAGCAGTTTTTCTCACGAAATATAGCATGCATAATGGAAGCGCTAAGTTGAGTTCTTCCCAGAACAAGGACGCCACTGCAATCCCTATCAAGCCTGTGGACCTGGTGAAGCAATAAAAACGAATATCAAGATACAAGTAAGTCATGCATAAACTTTCAAACAAGTTGTTTCTTGGAGTGGCGCCAATGTAATGCCACTTTGCTCAGGAACTAAGAATACAGAGAGCTTGTATAATCAGAAAGCATGCTACTTTAACGCTAAAATCAGGGTATTATGGCATTGCCAGTTTGAACCAGAACATAGCATTCATTAATTTGAGATTGGTCTACCACTCTACCTTGACAAATTGACATATGGCCATCATCTGTTTCTCTGAGTCAATTATAGTTGAGAACATGCACCTAGCGCAGTGGTAGGGAAGCAGAAGTGCAACCTACAGTTTGAGAGTTCAACTCCCCATTCTCAACCAAAAAAAAAAAAAAAAAAAACACCACTCCTTGTGCTATTTTCAGTGAACTGCGTGGTATTTAACAGTCGCAGTGTGATAAGCGGATGCAAAAGCGCATCTTCGCCGTTAGTGGCAAGTCCTGAACAGCCAGGTTCATGGCCTTTTCTTGACCCTTACGGAAGAGAATCTTGTATCTTTTCGAGGTCTTACCCCAGGGGTCAAGTTTCTTTTAGTCAACCATAGTTTAGAATCTGTATTCTGTAATACGTTGGTGGTTTCTTATGATCCCGACCATAAAGCCTTATCTATTATTTTGTTTGTTTCATTGCAGTAATGGCCTGTTGCACTGAAAAAACCTTCACGAGCCACAAGAGACCATTCCTATCAAACAGTTTAATATCACAAGAGATGTGCTAAAGTGTAGACTGGGAACAAAGCGAGGTTTGGGGTACAAACATAAGATATGAGAGAATCAGAAGGACCAGGAAGAAGAACACATGGATTTAGAAGAATTGGAGGAGAAAGAAAATTGACAGATTATTTCAGTCCAAATAATCGTCTTTGGGTCCATGTGTCATCCCATATCTGTGATTCTCACAGCAAGCTCCTAGATTACAGGACTTATCACTAAAGCGGAATAACTCCTCAAGTACATCAAATTTAATGCCTCAAAAGGTGCGCTTGTTTGTAAACTGTACCTCATTACATAAGCAAGCTGCTAGTGCTATACATGCTGACAGAGCTGATAGACTAATACTCCCCGTTCCAAATTGTAAGTCACTTTGACTTTTTTTGGTACATCCATTTTGCTATATATCTAAACATATTATTATATCTAGATACATAGCAAAATGGATGTACCAAAAAAGGTCAAAGTGACTTACAATTTGGAAATGGAGGGAGTAGATGCTATATTTCTCCTAGGTCCTTGAATCAATGTTAGTTTAGTTTAGAACCAATCACCACGCTTTGGTGACCTTGACATGGAGAGCATGTTCCTACTTCCTAGCATTGATATTAAGCCCTAGAAATATTTAGGATTTTGGCAGTTAGGATTTTAATCGGTATTGCTAAATTTATCCAGGGATACAACTTGCCCCCAAGTCTCAATGCAATTCATCCCACACATTATACCCAAATCTACTCTGCTTTTCAGAACTCTTCAATGATATTTTGGTTAACCCTTGTATTCTCATAAGTTTTTTTTTTAGCCAAGATGATACATCAGGTTTGTACAATAAGATACATGTACCATGAGTACTGCAAGTGAGTAGCACTGCAGCACCCAGAACTCACCAGCCGAGGTGCTTCAGAAGAACCGATCCTCAAACATCGGCGCCAGTATATCAATACTATTTTTATGCCAACACCACCCTTCAGAATTAAAAAACAAACATGTCTTAAATACGCTCTGAAATTTCTGTGAACTGCAGATTATTAAGGATATAAAGTTATCTACTTGCACTGGCATTCCAGGTGGTTTTTTGTTGAGCACGATGATGGCCCTATCCTGATAAAAATACAGATGCAGATGACATCATTTACCACCCAAGCTAATCAACATATCTTTCAAAAACAAATGTAGATTTACACCTTGTAGATCTCAAGGCTGCGTAGAAAATCAATCTCATTCTCGTTACCAAATTTCTTGGTCTTCTCATTAACAGCAGGTTCTTGAATGTCAACAGGTAGAAAGAGAATATCACCAGGCACAAGTTCATCTTTTGCTGAAACCTTTGAAACAGTTAAAACAAGGTCACATACTGCAACAGAGGACTCAGTTACTAACAAAATATTGTGCTATATAACCTCATTAGACTACAACTGAAAAACTGTCTCACTTTATACAATTGGCCATTCTTCATCCATGCCAATCTTTTCTTTGGCAATAAACCAATAATTACATCACAACATGATAAATGCATGGAGGATGCAGTATAAAAGAACAAGGCTTAGTGATACGGGATGATAAAATATGGTTCCATGAAAAAAAATATTGGAGGCACATAGTCACAGGAATGGAGAAAAAAAAGAAAACAACGTGAAAGATTTGTGGCTCCACAAAGTTCCCCAAATAACAAAGACAATACTGATAATTGCTAAAATTCAAATGAAAGTTTCTGAAAATCTGAAGCATTATGTTGAAAGTTTGCTGCTAATATCACCAACCCATGTCATTATTTAGTCAATGATTGATACTGTGCCCTTCAAAAATCGCAAACTATGGCGACAGTTTACCAAGTTCCTCTTTTAAGTAATAGTAACATGGGAAGATAGTTCATAATTAAAGGGAACAATGATGTGATGATTGACTAATCAATTGTTTTGCTAAAATGTGTCCCCAAAACCAAATGCCCATGATACATGAAGTGTCAAATTATCAAATGCAAAGATAAAGTGCAAAGCCCACAAAAGTCAATGCTTGTCGTTGCAACTCTGTACCAACCCAAAAGGACAAGGATCTGTTTAGCATGGCGGCTTTTTGAAAAGTATATTTGTTCCTTTCTAGATCTGCCTGTGACAGTTGATTATGAGCATCTTTTTAGCATCTATAACAGAAAAATCTTACTATGAGTAAAGATCAGCGTAGTGAAGCACAGCACAACCACCACAAATGGCCTTAAATCAAGCTGATGGCTACATACACATATGTTTCTGTACTAGGCGAAGGCAAATCTTTTAACTAATCACCATTTTTAAAATGAAGAGCAGAAATTCGTGTGTAGGGAACACATATTACCCGCACCTTAATGTTAATCACTTTGCTTTAAGATCATAAACCATTTTAAGAAATCATTGCAGAAGCACACCCCTAAAAGTTATACTTCACCAAGATAACAGATTTACTTTATTTCAAAGAATATAACCCTTCACATACTTTCTTAAAACTGTCATTATGCCAGCAATGTATGATGTATCCCAATTTCCGAACTAGTACATATAAAAAATGTTGTGTAAAAGCATAAAGGGAAAATTAGAAATCAGAATGTCAAGTATTTCTGATTGACTCGTTATTCATTACCCTTCTCAACCGGAGTGGCTGAGCAATACTGTCTGTTGAAGAGGCATCTGCAGGCACAAGATTCTTCTTCACCTGCAACAGTGAATATACATGGAAAGAAATATCTTCTTAGAGAAAAAACTGTAACTTTGTGGAGCAGAACTCAAGGGACAAAAGAAAAATACTATACAGTTGCACAAAAGTTAAGGGGGGGGGGAGAAAATTGGATTTTCCAAAATCAACTTTGTAAAACATAAAATTATATTTTTAACATATAATTTTTAGCATGAAAAGTAAAATACAAAAATACAACGCTAAACTACTCCATTTTAGCCTCAGTAGTTTTGGGATTCTGTTCCCTACAAAACAGCTTTTTACGAAAAGAAAATAATGTAAACAACTTGAAGTACCTCACGTTTACCAAAAAAAAAAATATAATAATAATAATAATAATCCTAGTACATATTTGTGTTCTCGAAGAAATTAAGCTGTATGCATTTTCGTTCTATTGAAGTGAGTATTGATGAAAGCAGAATAAGAATGTGAAACGTTTTGGAAGATTTGCATGTATTTAATTGACAATGAGACATATTTGCAATTTCTATGATTTTTCATGCTCCTCTTATAAAAGGCTGTGTGAGCATGCTACCAAGTGCTACTTTTGCATGAGGTCATTCGATGCGAGAGGGGTTCCAGTTTCAGTATGTAAGGGTTCTTTTTTTTTTTAAAAAAAAACGCTCATTCATACCCATCCGTACAAAAAATAGAATTCTTTTTTGTGCATATGGCCCCACGAGGACCAAGGAAAGAGCTAATCATGGATTATCACAAGACAAACAATGAAGTTTTATCATCTTTCAATTTCTAATCTATGCAGCGCAACTGAAGCAGGATAAGGTAGTGGAGCATTTGGTCGAGAAGGTGGTGCGCTCACCTTGCGGAGGCGGAACAGCTTCTGCACCAGCGACGCCGGAAGGTGTGGGCAGCAACGCCGGACCCACCTGATAGCCGTAGCATTGGAGCATGCTCGTTCCCCACCATCTCCCCGGGCGATAGCTCGAGCGGCGGCGTTAGCGTCGAGTGGTGCGAAGGGAGGGAGCTCCACCCACGGCTTCTTGTTCTCCTCCCCACCGCCATTGTGACCGCTATCGTCTGGAGTAACGTGCCCCACTGCGGTCGACAGACCAGCGAAGCACTGTTGTAGCGGCTTTGGGTTGCGGTGGCGGCGGCCCGGCGGTGGAAGAGGAGCGCCGCCGTCCTGATCGCCATCGAGCCTCGCTCGGCCTTTTTCGTAGCCGGATCACGAAAATGAGCCGGACAAGCGAAATTCATGTGTAGTGGGCCGGGTTTGGACCTACCCTGGTAAGCCCAAAACTTGCCGGCTCCGTCTTCAGGGGTAGGGACTTCCCCGTGCGCAAGGAGGAGGCGGCGGCGGCGGCCGGCCATCCTTCTGCTGCTGACCTCGCGGGTTCGTTTCTAGTCCCTGTCTGCTTCCCCTCCACCAAGCAATGAGGCAATCGATTGCTTTCCATGTAGATTGCTCGCTCGATTAGTGCGTGGTTGCAGTAGAAATCCTATCGATTTGTCCCCAACTCCGTATCCTGAGCTAAATGACCATGCACTGTTTTGCTTTTGAGCTCCGACTTAGGCTTCTTATGTAACGCATAGATGGGCAACTAACTAAAGCTGTGATTTCCAATTCCGTTTCAGCAGTCCACAACAGCGCAGGCAATATTCGCAACCATGGATGCCAGATCGCAGCATCTGCTTGTTGCTGCAGAGCAATGGATTCATGGGTCTCGAGAGTTGGGGGTAAGAATCACTCGCCGCCTGCTGCTTCTCTCCAAACTTCCTGATTCTTTATATATATATATTTTCATTTAACAGGCTGCGAGGTGGAGCGGGACTTCACTGTCGAGGACGCCAACACAGTCTGCGACCTTGTGCATCGAAATGAATCCTTGGTCGTTGAGAAACGGAGGTGCCCGTGATGCCAACTCTTAGAATTGTACTAGCATATTCTTTTTGCAGTCCTGAGTTACAGCTGATCATTGAATTGGGCGTTGCAGTTATCTGCTGTCAATGCTTCAAGGACAAGATGGACGTGTGAAGAGACCTGAGTTCATGGAAGAATCGTGAGTCTACTCTCCTGCGTGCATGATGAACACTGATATGGAACTAGCAACTCTACACGGGGCTGATGGTCCTGATTCCTGAGACTTATGGGGCCTCGAGCAAAACTTAAACCGAGGCCCTTAAAATAAACATAATTACATGCATATATAATGCTATCAACAAACACTTAAAATGCATCAGAAGGCAATAGTTATATCAAATAATTTAATGGTATTTTGTTTGCAGCTTTTTCTGTCGTTCCTATATGCAAAGTCACTGGTATTTATACCAATCTTATCGATTAATTTATTCTCAATGAATAATGTTACCCAAACCATTATAAATGGATTCTCCATGTGATTCAATAAACTCATTTTTTCGCATTTTTTTCCCCATTGTCACTGTTGGGTGCATACTTTAGATGATGTGACAATGTTGAAATTTAGAGTAATTCAAATTTGCTCAGATATACAAAGGTTCTGGATTAACTCATTAAAGTCCTATGTGTTACCACCTAGAGTCACAAATCCAATAATATATATACCTAAACAATATTCATTCAGCCTAGCAGTGAACTGTAATAACAAAAATATAGTATTGATCATCATTAATAGCTAATCGTTATGTACATAGAGTTATGATAAAACCAGCCAAATGGCATGACCTATCTGTAGTCTATGCACACATACCTTCTTTGGCCAAATATCAATCATTCAATCGATGTTCTGCTGCATGTTCATCAATCACCAAATTCTGAAATTCATGGTTTCACAAGTAATTAGTATGCAACCGCAGGCCTACGGTTTCACCTGAATACCGGATTGCTGGATTTCATGATCTTCTGGTCTATCACTTCAGTAATAAGAATTAGCTAGGGGTAGACCACCAGACCGGCAAGCGTTCGATGCAGCAGCACAGTGTCACTGAATTAGACATCTGAACCATAGGCGTTGCCATGTGGCGGCGTGGGTGTCTGGGTGCGATGGATTTGGGGCGTTTCCATGTATTGCCACATCTGCTCGCAGCGTGTGGAGCCAAGTAACGATGGAAGCTTGAAGAATGATATCCTGGATTGTGACGCCTGTCTGAAAACTCCGTGACTAGTCAATCTGCTATTGGACCAGGCCTGATACTAGAATGTGCATACCTGGGGAGGGCCCCTTGGTTTTGGGGTCACAGAACAACTGCACCGCTCAACCCCGTCGGGGCTGGGCTTGACTGTAGATGTATGTAGTGTGAAAATTTTTGTGCTCTAGACTGATTAGCTTCTTCACAAGCTGAGAAAAAATGGGACGATTGTGGTGTTTTCATTGTGGCTAGTGTCCCTCTCCATGTTAAACAGGGGGCCTAACCTGCCTTTCTTTGCTAAAGAAAAATCTCCATGCCATAATCTATGTGCTCTCAGTTTTTTCTCACTTAACTTTCTCTCTAGTCATCAGTTGGTAGCAAATAAAGACTACAATTCTCTGCTTTACAGATTCTTGGCTGAATCAGATGTCAGGA
The DNA here is from genome assembly GCA_015847255.1 of Hyparrhenia diplandra. Classification (NCBI taxonomy): domain Eukaryota; kingdom Viridiplantae; phylum Streptophyta; class Magnoliopsida; order Poales; family Poaceae; genus Hyparrhenia; species Hyparrhenia diplandra. Next base: position 289,301 of record JADLZK010009866.1, read on the forward strand.
GGGATGAGGTAAGTAATGCCCAAATAACATAAGCTGTAATTCTTGTAAGATATATATTTGCATTTCCCTATCCTGTTACTTGCTGTAGCAAATCGAAACTGGTATGAACTTTTGTATCCATTTAAGTGTCAGATGGAGATCTATTCCGTGTGCTTTGTGACGTACATTATGCCAGCCTTTGCCTGGCATTTTGAAATACCTGCCATTGCTACTATTCCTTCTGTCTCTCTCTCTCTCTCTCTCTCTCTCTCTCCACACAGCATCATAGGGCACAGCATCATAGGGAGTCTGATGGCGAACTATTTCTGTTTGGGACCACGACATATTTGTTATAATGAAATCTCTTACTTTCATTTGTGGTTTTGTGTACATCCATGTATGTAAAATGAGCTTAGCTATGCATCTTATTTAAGAAATATCTTTTTTCAGTTGTCCTGTGAGAGAGTTAGATTCCATGTCGAGAGATGTTTTGGTTTTGAACAAAATGGCTGGAATCACCATGTAGTTCAGGATGGTGTGCAACTTTTAAAATTGCAAAAGGAGAAAGATGGCTCTTTGAGTCCAGAGAGTTTGAAGTTTGTGCACAATACAATCAACAAACTTAGCCTTGAAGCTCTTCATTCAGTGGCTTGTATTGTTAACCAGAATAGGAATAGTTTTGAGAAGACTAGGCCAAGAATGAAAAAACTTGTAAAGAATAACCTCCCAGCTTACTTAGCTGATCTGGATAATGAAAATAACAGCTTTCATCAGCTTTCCCAGATCTTAACTTGTCCGTCAAGTTATCTATCTGACTGCATGAGCCTTGCAACATCAGTTAAGCCAAGACTGCTTTCATCCTTGGTCCGAGCTTTAGGTGAACTGAATGCATTGCCAACACAAGCTCTTGTTGCAATGAAGAGGAAGCTCAAAGGAAAATCATGTGCCCCAAGGTTTGAGCTAAAATGTCAAGCTTCCAGAAGGAAAATTGTTTTTGAACAGGTACATAGAAGGTGCAATAAGATCATATCAAAGCTTGAGGAAGGCTGTGACCTGCCAACGAATTTAGCAAAAGCCATGTCCGTGGTGAACCTATGCCGGAAGAAAGAATTGGGATGTATGGGTATTTCACTGTCGGAGTTCTTTCCATTTTCCAGGCATGTTACCTCCTTGCAGAATGATGTAATGAATGCTCTATGGTCGCTAGAAAAGATGAGCCATCATACACTGAAACTGCTGCGTCCCATGTTATGTTATGGATGTAAGGTTTCTCATACGAAGTTCAGGATAACTGTGAGAAAGTATCTGTTAGAATGTTTGTTTGAATGCGATGAAGGTAATTTACCAGAGAAAGCACTGCAAGTCATTGCTTTTTTTTGATTGGATGTCTCGACATCAACATATGCTCACAGAAGAGAGAAAGGAAGTAGAGGTAGAGTCTGTCTTGAATTTGAGCAGCAATCTCAGAGCTATAGGATGTTATGGTGTAGCTGGAGACCCAATTAATGATCAGTTAATAAACTCAGGGAGTGCATGCATAAGTGATGATCAACTTATAAACTTAGACCACGATGACCGCAGTGAGGGCAATGATTTTGTACTCGCAGAGACCAATTACTTCAATTTTTGTCCTCAGCAAAATATTGATGAACCATGCAGTTCCAATAGCATGCACAGCACTGCTGTTGTGAGTCCTAGGCATTCTAGAGACACAGAAGAGGCTGTTAGCATGATGGATTCTCATTTGAATAAGGCTGATGCTAGTGTGGAAACAGCAAGTTGTTCTAAAGATCTCCATGAGCTTTGTGATGAGACTGCAGTGATGGCCCACAAGCTTATTGGACAGATTATAGAAAGTTCGCTGTGTGCAGATACCAAGGAGGTTGATGAATACACTAGAGGTTATCTTCGAGGAGGTTCTGTTTCTCAAGGTCCTCAAGGTACATCGTGAAGACATGAACCATTTTTAACATTTTTTTTTCGTATAGCCTTTGTTCATTCATCACAGTTCATCACACTTGTATGTTGATGTATTCTTTGCTACCATAGCTCCTGCAGTGGAGGATACACAAAGTGCTGACATTATGATAAATGCTGTCAAGACTTTGTTTCCTAATTTATCAGAAAGGTCTTTCTTGTTCCTCCCTTCTTGTCCTCCCTTGTGTTCTACACATGAATGCTCTAATACTTTGCATTTCAACAGCTGCTTTGAAAAGGTCCGGAGTATTCTCAATGGTGGTGAGCAATGAGGAGTCTTAGTACATTGTGCCGGCTTTTTTTTTTTTTTTTTTTAATTTGTACTCTAGACTTGTTATTTACCTTGTGGTACGTACAAAAGGCTAATCATGCCCATCGAGCTGTTTTGAACCATATAGCAGAAATATCATGAAAGCAGGGACAATGGCATCTAATGAAAAATATTGTTTAGATGTTCAATGCAGGATTTTGGTCAATTTTCTCTTATCCTTGCCCATTTCATGGAGGGAGCCAAATATCTTTGTTTCAGGAAAAAGAGACATAAAGCCTTGCATGCTTCTATGTCATTTTCAATTTCCTATTCTTATTAGAATAAAAGATTTTTCGTAGTGCTGTTTTATGCTCTCATCTTGCAGAATTCTGAGACATTTGAAATGATTTGTTTTTGTGATATGGCAATTAGAATATCGTCTGACACCGTATAGGTGAAAGACTAATGATTGGACTAACAATTAGCACTTGTTTAATTTACTGCCAGGCATTTTCTCTTTTCCGGACCCAAGTTTTCATCCAAGTTGATTTCATTATAGAAGATGGCTCAGTTTAAGTCGTGCTTATAACTCCAATTTAGTATAGTGAATAGTGATGCATTTGTGTCGTGGTTTAATACCACCGTCCATAAGTAATGTCTCTACTATCGTGCTCAGATGGCCTAGCTCTAGAGACAATGACACAAGGTTTATACTGGTTCGGGGCAAATCGCGCTCCCTAGTCCAGTGTGATCACTATCCGAGCTCAAACGCTCATACCGGGGCGAGTACAAGCGGGTCGAGAGAGGGAGAGGGCTCCCAAGTCTCTGTGATTGAGGCTAGTGCCAATATCGAGTGGGTGCGTGTGCGTGAGTGCTGTGAAGCTGGGTCTTGAACCTCTGCCTCGACCTGGTGGCTGGCCTCCCCCTTTTATAGTCGCAAGGGGGCGGGGTCCACGAGCTCATCACAGGTTGAGGACTTGAAGAAACGTAAACACACGTACAGGGTGTTAGGTGCAGAAAAGAGCTCCCAGGTGAGCTCACTACGCGGACAAGAGCTTCCTTCGAGCTCCGGAGCGTTCCGGGCGTTGAAATTGGTCGTCGCCGTACGCGGGAATCGGGGTTTGGGCGGTGGTCAGGCGTCGCCCCGTCCCTAATCGTAGTTGGAAGACGTCTTCTCGGCATGGAGACGCCCATGCCGAGGATGGGGAGGGTGTACCCCGTATGTACCGCACGGCCTTTGCGGGCGGAGTTGTTGGAGTCGACGGGGTATGGCGAGGTGATTGTTTGGCGGCTCTTTCCCTCGTAGCCTGTCGTGGCCCACGGTGTCTATCGGGGAGTTGTTGAGCTTGTCGAGAGTTGTTGACCAACTCTCGTACCCCTTGAGCTTCTCTCGGGAAGGCGGCGGATGAGGTCTCGGTGGTCGTCGTCGTAAAAGGCTCGTCGTATTTGGGGAGCTCGGCGAGGCGGAAAAGAGGTCTCCGGACGAGATCGGCCGCGATGAAGACTGGAGAGCTCGTTGGGAGAGCTTCGGTCGAGGCGGAAAGGCGGGTCTTGTGCGGAGAGTTCGCGTGTGGGAGTTCGAGCGCCGTGGAGCCTTATCCCCCGTCGAGAGCTCATGGCGTCGATGACCTCGTGTGCATGGCTGTGAGGCGCCCCGCCTCGTGACGTCTCTCGGATAATCGTGGTTCGGGGTCGCTTTGGTTTGTTGATAGCGGGTTGGATGCCGACATTTGGGTGTCCCAAATATCGATCCCCCACAGTAGCCCCGAGCATTTGGGGAGAAGAGGTCTTTCGGATGCTATCTTTTCGTGGTGGTCATCTTTGTGGAGGGGTCCGTGTCGCGTATTGATGTTTGTTCGTGGTGTGCGCGAGCCTTCCGGCGGTGTGCAACCCCGAGGCTCCGTGAGAACGATGGGTTCTTGCGGAGGCTTTTAGAATTTCCGTGGGCTCGTCGACCCGTCCCCCCTTCGTGATTGTTCACGAGGTGGTGAGCTCGAGCTCGATCTTGCCTCGTTGGCCGAGATCGAGTGCTCAGTGAGTTGCCGTCGAATAGTCCAGGTGAGGCCCGAGCTCGAGCTCGTTAAATGCGATCTCTTTGGTGGATCGACCTCAAGTTACGAGCTCAACTTCCGAGATTCTCGAGCCCCGAGCGATGTCTAGGAGCGAGGTGCTTCCTCATCGATGAGGTTGGCTTCGAGTCGTCGTGGCCCCTCGCGACCTAGACGCGCGCAAGTAAAGCCCCAAAGCCCTTTTCAAAGCTCGGGCGTGGGCCGTCGATGCCGCTTTCTCAAAGGCGCCCGCTCGTGGCGTCTCTAGGCGGACGCTCAGCTCTCGGCGGAGCCGGCCTTGAACCCCGAGGCGGTGAGCTCGTGTTTCGAGCTCTGTTTTTCGGGCTTGGCGATCCGACCGTTCGCTGAGCTCTTGGATTTTTACCCCGTGTAAAAATAGCCGTTGGGATCTTACCATTGAGGTTTTTACCGTTGGCGAGGAGTTATCCCATTAATGTCGCGGCGTTCGGCTTCGCCGGTGGCGGGCGCCCGTCGATCTCGTGGCGTCCCGTTGCGCGGCGGATGTGGCGGTGGGGGTGGGCCCTCCGGCGGTTTCTCCTCGACGCCTCCGTCACCATTTGGAGCTCTATAAATAGGCAGAGATCGGGGGGCGGATTCACCTTCCACTTCTTGCCTTCCTTCGCAGAGAGAGATCAATCGCCGCCTTTTGCTTTCGTAGATCCGATCCCCCATCTCCCGCTTCGCAGGACGACTCACCTCGGAGGCCGAGAGATGGGTTCTGGCTCGCTTCGATGGCGACGGAGGCATTGATCGAGAGGTGTAGTGTCGTCGGCGGGCTTCCTTATCCGCGCCGCGGCGAGGGTGGATCATCAGCCGGCGTCTCACGCGATTCCGACCAGCCGGCTGGGACGTCGTCGTCGCGGGTGGCCTTCCCACGGCGGTTCGGCGTGCTGCGCGCGGACGACTTCTTCCGCGGCCTCATTTCGTCTTGGGGCATCGAGCTCCGGCATCGACGCCGAGCGGGGTGCTGCTCTTCTCCGCCTTCACCATCTTTGTGCGAAGGGTGGTTGGGGATTCCCCCAACTGGGAGCTCTTCAAGCACTACATCTACGCGAAGATCCGGCCCCCTAGGGCAGAGGGAGGCGGCCGGCCCCGATCGCTGCGTCCCGAGGCTGCGTGGGGGGGAAGGTCGCGAGTCCTTCCCGAAGAGCGACTTCCGTCCGCCAATCCCGGATGGAGGGAGGAGTGGTTCTATCTCAAGAACGGCCCCTCCCATCCTTTGCCGCGGTTCACCGGCCGCACCTTCGCCACCGCGAGCAAGCTGTGGCGCGAGGGACCGCACGACCACACCACGGAGCAAGTGGAGCGGGCGGTGGGCAAGATCAAGGCGCTCCGCGACGCCGGGCTGACGGTGAATCACATCATCGAGGCCTGGTTGCGCAAGGCCGTGGTGCCCCTTCAGCGTCGAGCTCTCCGGATGTGGGAGATGAAGGAGGAGGAGGCCCGTTCGTGGGAACGCGGCGCCCTGACCGACCGTCGACCAAGTGGGTGGTGGATGGACCAGGTGACGAAAACGGGGTGAGAGCGCTAGGAGCTCCCCGGATCCTCCCAATCCGAGACCTCGGCGGCTGGTGAGTGCTCGTTGCTTTACCGATTTGTTTCTTATTTGTCTCGAGTCTTGTGATGAGCTCGAGCTCAGAGGTCGGCGTGATGGAGTCCTTCGGCTCCCATCCCCTATTCTGGAGGGGCGATGGCGCGCTTGTCAACATCCAGCGGCCCCCCCATCGGAATGAGGGGCGAGCTCGTCGAGCGGCGGCGGCGGCGGCGATGGAGAGACGGAGATCGGCGTCGAGCTGCGGGAGAGCCCTTGGCGTCGGCGGACGGCCGCGACCGAAGGAGTTGGGACCTCGTCGGGCCCTACGAGCTCGCTGCTCCCGATAAGCGCCGTCGAGTGGGCGCGCCTCGAATCCCTCAATCGGCGCCGGGCGCCAAAGCCCCGGCCGGGGCGGGCGCTCCGACGTCAGGGCGCTCGGGGCTCGAGTCGCTGCAGGCGCTAAGAAGAAACGAGTAAGAGGGTGGCTACCGGTAAGCTCTTGGCCCCGCGTTGTTGTAGGTTGTAGCGGTTGCGATGCGACCTCCGGCTGCGTTCGGGCGCGGCGTGCCCTATGAAACGCCCGACGAGCGTCGCATCGAGCCCGATCGGTGCGGGCCGGGCCCTGAGATGACAGCTCGACCAGCGCCGTCGATGATGAGCTGTTTCGATGTCGGCGAGCTTCGCCGGCGTTAGTGAGCTTCGGGGATGGTAGCCCAGCCCGAGCTCAACGGCGGGAGCGACGGCCTACGGCACGCGGCCGACGGGCTCGAAGATGATGGCACTTGTTCTTTCAAAGGGGATTGTCGACCGACTCCCGTCGACTTCTAGAGCCTCCGTGCCCTAAGATTCCCCATCGGCGACACCCGTCCCCGTGGGTCGCGCGGCCAATCGATGGCGAGCCGATCGAGGGCCTCGGTTGGCCGAATTTCGGTCTGCCGGGGCGGCGGGCGCCCGGGGTGCCGGGCGGCTGCGCGGCTCCTCGGTGTGGCGAGGCGCGAAGGCGGTTCGGCGGAGACTCACGCCCACCGGGGTGCGTCGGGGTAGCTTGCTCGGGCCGACGTTCGCCCTCAACCTCGGAAGCTACCGTCGTCGAGCACCCGATCGTCGATATTTCGACGACTAGGATGGATGCGGCGCAGGGCGACACCGGATCGAAGATGAGGGCTTAGCGGACGAGGCGGTGGAGGGTGCCACCCTCAACGCCGTCGCCGCTTCGAGTGCCATTCCTTGCCGTGAGGCGATTGAAGTTGACGGGGCCAAGGTGTCCGGTCAGGGCCGTCGTAGCGACGGCAGCCCCTCCGCCCGAGCGTGGTCGTTCTTCCTCCGGCCTAAACCGGGTCGCCTACAAGGTCCGTTCTTTGGGAGGAGCGAGTCGTCATTACCGTCGGTGCGGGCGAGAAGTGCGCCCTTCGCCTTCCTCGAGGTTTGTCGATGTCGCGGTAGTCGGATTTCATTTCGTGCCTTCCACCTTGTTTAATTGTTTGTGGTTTTGCGGGGGTGTGCGGGGAGGCCATCGGGGGGCATAACCGCGACAAAGACCTCCGTGAGGGCCGGTGGTTTCGTGGCGGAGCGGCCAGGCTGCGCGAGATGTCGCGACGAGGCTCGGCTCCGCGCAGCCTCGATACCGGTTCTCGGAGGCCGAGGCGAAGGAGGCGGCCGACCTCATTCGCGGAGGCGAGAGGAGCGGGCTGCCAAGGAGGCCTAGGAAAGGTGGGCGCCGCGTTGCGGGAGCGCCCCAGCGGGAGGGAGGAGCTCGAGCCGCCCATAGCGGAGCGAAGATGAAGGAGATTGACTCCCTCCGCCAGGACGCTTGATGACAAGGAGCTCGGCTCGGCGGCAGGCGGCGCGAGTCCCTTAGGAAGGACAGGACGAGCTCACGGAGC